>SMDT01002246.1:0-45818 GCA_005392925.1 Aquilaria sinensis | reverse complement strand
TACATTATTTAGGAAGTTATTTAGGCTATGGAATAGTTTTAAATCGTTTTGGACAAGTGGCATACGCTGCATTCATTAAACTTGTTCAAACTAGGAATTAGAGTCCTAATTTGACTAGGATTTCCTATGTCTTTGTATCTAGGATTCCTAAGGGATTTAGGCTGCGAATTTTGCCCAGCTTTTAACCCTAGTTTAGGCCTATATAAAGGCACATATTCTGGATGTAAACACACAGAAAAATTTTTGAAATAATATTGCTCTTTGGAGAGGTTTTCTCTTTGGTTCTTTGTGGACTGCCTTGGTGCACAAGTGTGCTTGTGTTCTTGGAGTTCTATACTTCTCGTTTCTAATCACAGGTTGATTAGGGGTGGGGGTTTTAAACCTAGTCTTTTTGATGTCTTGTGGAGCTTGAATCACATCTTGGGCGCGTTTCATGGTCTTTATACCATCGGGGTTCGCATCAGGTTTGGAATGAAATGGAAGCATTCACAACTAGTTTGGAATGAAATGGAAACATTCACAACTAGTTTGGAATGAAATGGAAACATTCACAACTAGTTTGGAATGAAATGGAAACATTCACAACTTGTTTGGAATGAAATGGAAACATTCACAACTTGTTTGGAATGAAATGGAAACATTCACAACTTGTTTGGAATGAAATGGAAACATTCACAACTTGTTTGGAATGAAATGGAAACATTCACAACTAGTTTGGAATGAAATGGAAACATTCACAACTTGTTTGGAATGAAATGGAAACATTCACAACTTGTTTGGAATGAAATGGAAACATTCACAACTTGTTTGGAATGAAATGGAAACATTCACAACTAGTTTGGAATGAAATGGAAACATTCACAACTTGTTTGGAATGAAATGGAAACATTCACAACTAGTTTGGAATGAAATGGAAACATTCACAACTAGTTTGGAATGAAATGGAAACATTCACAACTAGTTTGGAATGAAAATGGAAACATTCACAACTAGTTTGGAATGAAATGGAAACATTCACAACTTGTTTGGAATGAAATGGAAACATTCACAACTAGTTTGGAATGAAATGGAAACATTCACAACTAGTTTGGAATGAAATGGAAACATTCACAACTAGTTTGGAATGAAATGGAAACATTCACAACTTGTTTGGAATGAAATGGAAACATTCACAACTTGTTTGGAATGAAATGGAAACATTCACAACTAGTTTGGAATGAAATGGAAACTTGTTTGGAACTAAATTTTCAATGAATTGAAATGAAATGGAAACATTCACAACTTGTTTGGAATGAAATGGAAACATTCACAACTAGTTTGGAATGAAATGGAAACATTCACAACTAGTTTGGAATGAAATGGAAACATTCACAACTAGTTTGGAATGAAATGGAAACATTCACAACTTGTTTGGAATGAAATGGAAACATTCACAACTTGTTTGGAATGAAATGGAAACATTCACAACTTGTTTGGAATGAAATGGAAACATTCACAACTAGTTTGGAATGAAATGGAAACATTCACAACTAGTTTGGAATGAAATGGAAACATTCACAACTTGTTTGGAATGAAATGGAAACATTCACAACTAGTTTGGAATGAAATGGAAACATTCACAACTAGTTTGGAATGAAATGGAAACATTCACAACTAGTTTGGAATGAAATGGAAACATTCACAACTAGTTTGGAATGAAATGGAAACATTCACAACTAGTTTGGAATGAAATGGAAACATTCACAACTAGTTTGGAATGAAATGGAAACATTCACAACTTGTTTGGAATGAAATGGAAACATTCACAACTTGTTTGGAATGAAATGGAAACATTCACAACTAGTTTGGAATGAAATGGAAACATTCACAACTTGTTTGGAATGAAATGGAAACATTCACAACTTGTTTGAATGAAATGGAAACATTCACAACTTGTTTGGAATGAAATGGAAACATTCACAACTAGTTTGGAATGAAATGGAAACATTCACAACTTGTTTGGAATGAAATGGAAACATTCACAACTTGTTTGGAATGAAATGGAAACATTCACAACTTGTTTGGAATGAAATGGAAACATTCACAACTAGTTTGGAATGAAATGGAAACATTCACAACTTGTTTGGAATGAAATGGAAACATTCACAACTTGTTTGGAATGAAATGGAAACATTCACAACTAGTTTGGAATGAAATGGAAACATTCACAACTTGTTTGGAATGAAATGGAAACATTCACAACTAGTTTGGAATGAAATGGAAACATTCACAACTAGTTTGGAATGAAATGGAAACATTCACAACTTGTTTGGAATGAAATGGAAACATTCACAACTTGTTTGGAATGAAATGGAAACATTCACAACTAGTTTGGAATGAAATGGAAACATTCACAACTAGTTTGGAATGAAATGGAAACATTCACAACTTGTTTGGAATGAAATGGAAACATTCACAACTAGTTTGGAATGAAATGGAAACATTCACAACTAGTTTGGAATGAAATGGAAACATTCACAACTAGTTTGGAATGAAATGGAAACATTCACAACTAGTTTGGAATGAAATGGAAACATTCACAACTAGTTTGGAATGAAATGGAAACATTCACAACTTGTTTGGAATGAAATGGAAACATTCACAACTAGTTTGGAATGAAATGGAAACATTCACAACTAGTTTGGAATGAAATGGAAACATTCACAACTAGTTTGGAATGAAATGGAAACATTCACAACTTGTTTGGAATGAAATGGAAACATTCACAACTTGTTTGGAATGAAATGGAAACATTCACAACTTGTTTGGAATGAAATGGAAACATTCACAACTAGTTTGGAATGAAATGGAAACATTCACAACTTGTTTGGAATGAAATGGAAACATTCACAACTTGTTTGGAATGAAATGGAAACATTCACAACTTGTTTGGAATGAAATGGAAACATTCACAACTAGTTTGGAATGAAATGGAAACATTCACAACTTGTTTGGAATGAAATGGAAACATTCACAACTTGTTTGGAATGAAATGGAAACATTCACAACTAGTTTGGAATGAAATGGAAACATTCACAACTAGTTTGGAATGAAATGGAAACATTCACAACTAGTTTGGAATGAAATGGAAACATTCACAACTAGTTTGGAATGAAATGGAAACATTCACAACTAGTTTGGAATGAAATGGAAACATTCACAACTAGTTTGGAATGAAATGGAAACATTCACAACTTGTTTGGAATGAAATGGAAACATTCACAACTAGTTTGGAATGAAATGGAAACATTCACAACTAGTTTGGAATGAAATGGAAACATTCACAACTAGTTTGGAATGAAATGGAAACATTCACAACTAGTTTGGAATGAAATGGAAACATTCACAACTAGTTTGGAATGAAATGGAAACATTCACAACTAGTTTGGAATGAAATGGAAACATTCACAACTTGTTTGGAATGAAATGGAAACATTCACAACTTGTTTGGAATGAAATGGAAACATTCACAACTAGTTTGGAATGAAATGGAAACATTCACAACTAGTTTGGAATGAAATGGAAACATTCACAACTAGTTTGGAATGAAATGGAAACATTCACAACTAGTTTGGAATGAAATGGAAACATTCACAACTAGTTTGGAATGAAATGGAAACATTCACAACTAGTTTTGGAATGAAATGGAAACATTCACAACTAGTTTGGAATGAAATGGAAACATTCACAACTAGTTTGGAATGAAATGGAAACATTCACAACTAGTTTGGAATGAAATGGAAACATTCACAACTAGTTTGGAATGAAATGGAAACATTCACAACTTGTTTGGAATGAAATGGAAACATTCACAACTAGTTTGGAATGAAATGGAAACATTCACAACTAGTTTGGAATGAAATGGAAACATTCACAACTTGTTTGGAATGAAATGGAAACATTCACAACTTGTTTGGAATGAAATGGAAACATTCACAACTAGTTTGGAATGAAATGGAAACATTCACAACTAGTTTGGAATGAAATGGAAACATTCACAACTAGTTTGGAATGAAATGGAAACATTCACAACTAGTTTGGAATGAAATGGAAACATTCACAACATGTTTGGAATGAAATGGAAACATTCACAACTAGTTTGGAATGAAATGGAAACATTCACAACTAGTTTGGAATGAAATGGAAACATTCACAACTAGTTTGGAATGAAATGGAAACATTCACAACTTGTTTGGAATGAAATGGAAACATTCACAACTAGTTTGGAATGAAATGGAAACATTCACAACTTGTTTGGAATGAAATGGAAACATTCACAACTAGTTTGGAATGAAATGGAAACATTCACAACTAGTTTGGAATGAAATGGAAACATTCACAACTAGTTTGGAATGAAATGGAAACATTCACAACTAGTTTGGAATGAAATGGAAACATTCACAACTAGTTTGGAATGAAATGGAAACATTCACAACTTGTTTGGAATGAAATGGAAACATTCACAACTTGTTTGGAATGAAATGGAAACATTCACAACTTGTTTGGAATGAAATTTCACAACTAGTTTGGAATGAAATGGAAACATTCACAACTTGTTTGGAATGAAATGGAAACATTCACAACTAGTTTGGAATGAAATGAAATGGAAACATTCACAACTAGTTTGGAATGAAATGGAAACATTCACAACTTGTTTGGAATGAAATGGAAACATTCACAACTAGTTTGGAATGAAATGGAAACATTCACAACTAGTTTGGAATGAAATGGAAACATTCACAACTAGTTTGGAATGAAATGGAAACATTCACAACTAGTTTGGAATGAAATGGAAACATTCACAACTAGTTTGGAATGAAATGGAAACATTCACAACTTGTTTGGAATGAAATGGAAACATTCACAACTAGTTTGGAATGAAATGGAAACATTCACAACTTGTTTGGAATGAAATGGAAACATTCACAACTTGTTTGGAATGAAATGGAAACATTCACAACTTGTTTGGAATGAAATGGAAACATTCACAACTAGTTTGGAATGAAATGGAAACATTCACAACTAGTTTGGAATGAAATGGAAACATTCACAACTAGTTTGGAATGAAATGGAAACATTCACAACTAGTTTGGAATGAAATGGAAACATTCACAACTTGTTTGGAATGAAATGGAAACATTCACAACTAGTTTGGAATGAAATGGAAACATTCACAACTAGTTTGGAATGAAATGGAAACATTCACAACTAGTTTGGAATGAAATGGAACCATTCACAACTAGTTTGGAATGAAATGGAAACATTCACAACTTGTTTGGAATGAAATGGAAACATTCACAACTTGTTTGGAATGAAATGGAAACATTCACAACTTGTTTGGAATGAAATGGAAACATTCACAACTAGTTTGGAATGAAATGGAAACATTCACAACTAGTTTGGAATGAAATGGAAACATTCACAACTAGTTTGGAATGAAATGGAAACATTCACAACTAGTTTGGAATGAAATGGAAACATTCACAACTTGTTTGGAATGAAATGGAAACATTCACAACTAGTTTGGAATGAAATGGAAACATTCAAACTATTTGGAATGAAACTGGAAACATTCACAACTTTTGGAATGAAATGGAAACATTCACAACTAGTTTGGAATGAAATGGAAACATTCACAACTTGTTTGGAATGAAATGGAAACATTCACAACTAGTTTGGAATGAAATGGAAACATTCACAACTCATTTGGAATGAAATGGAAACATTCCCTATGTGTAAAATTGGAGACTTTCAGGACATGATCGCACATATAAAATGTACTATGGGAAAGTTGACAGAAAACAGAGAAAGGGGACCAAATTGTACACTTAAATGAGTGATACAATTGAGACTAGCAAACTTGAGTTGGGTAATTCGGCCATGCAAATTTTTATGATGACTAATGCAAGACTAGTCCAATTTTGGGAGACAACAATGATTACTAGTCAAATTCTTGTCTTCCACTAAGTGCACTATTCACTAGTTACTAACAAGCTAACTAGTAGTTTGTCTAGTTCATGGCCGGTTATGCATGTGGCATTTTAGTGGCTTTGGTACTTGTGTTATTACATGCTTGGCATAATAAGCCAAGATTGGACTTGAATGACTAATTAACCAAAAGTTTTAATGGCGGCATTGGACTTATATGGACTTGGAAGACTACTTTGCACCATGCAAAATGGTGGAAGGAAAATGTTGGCATTTAGCTAACTAATAACAAGGTTGATTCGGCCGAAACAAGCCAAAGAGTTCATTTCCTTCACTTGACCGAAACTTGTGAGCTTTGTTCTTGAGTTCTCTCAAGCTAGTCTCGGGTGCAAGCTTCCTTGAAGAGGTGTGAAGCTTGGGTGAAGAAATCAAGCTTGGAGGTGTGTTTTCAGTGCTAGACTACCACAAATTCAAGTTGTTCTTGAAGAATCAAGCTAAGGCTGAGAAGGATCAAGCTAGGGTTCTTGAGGTAACTTCAATGTTTCCTTGAATTCATGGTAGTTCTTCCATGTACAAGGAATTTAAGTGTTTAATTGAAGTTATGTGAAGGATAAATGAGCAAAGGAAGTCTTGGTTTGGAAATGAAATGTTGGCCGAATGTGATGAACAAGTGTTCTTGGTGTTCTTCTTGGAATTCCTGGAAATTAATCCATGTGTGATGCTTGTTGATGGTTGTTTTACCTTGTGTTAGGTTGTTGGAGTGAAGAACATCAAGGTTGTGAAATTTAGTGTGTTGCCCGAAAGTTGAATTTAAGGTAAAACTATGTGTTCTTGTATTTACATGGCATTGATGCCATGAATGATGTTAGTTGATGATTTGATGATCATGTGTTGGATTGGAATGATAAAGAATATGGATGTGTGTGAATGAGCACTATGGCCGAGACTTTGAAATCATGTGTTAAGTGTCCTTTAAATGGGTAACATGGCATTGGTGCCATGAATAATGTTAATTGGTGATTTGAGGAACATGTAATAACTTGGAATGTTAAAGAACATTATTATGTGAAAATGTGTGTTTTGGCCGAGAGCTTAACTTGTGGTAACATAGTACATTCCATTTGGTTACATGGTAATGATGCCATGAATGATGTTTAATGATGGTGGGTGATTATATAATGGATTGAGTTGATGAGAAACATGATTATGTGAAATGGGAAATTTTGGCCGAGAGCTTGGAATGAAGTGGAATAGTGTATTTCACTTGGATAATTGGAATTAAGGCCATAGATAATGTTTGTTGATGTTTGGAATACCATGTGGTGTGTTGGAATGATGAATGACACATGTATGTGAAATTGAGTGTTTGGCCGAGAGCCATATTGTGGAGTGTGCGTGTGTATCTGTGTGCTTTGGCGCTTGTTTTGTGCTTGCTAACCCTTATGAACCATGTGATTCATTAAACTGCTTTGTATAGGTAGATGCATGTTTTTCTTGTCTTGGTGTTTGTTTTGCAGGTTGAGCTAACAAAAAGGGAGGTTAAGCTTTGAGTGCTCCTTCAGCTTAACTAAATAGACTCAATATGAGTTGTGTACGTTTATGTGAATCCTACTGAGTTATATGCTTCAGCTTAACTAAATAGACTCAATATGAGTTGTGTACGTTTAAGTGAATCCTACTGAGTTATATGTTCACTGCCCAACTTTATTTTTCAGGCAAGGACATTCGGCCTGAGTAGGACTAAGCTGTTTGTGTGTGTGCTTAATGTTTGTAGTTGCTTGCTTTGCAAGATATGTGCCAATGTGTGCTTGGCTTAACACTTTGATTCATTTGCAAGTCTTATTCTTTATTTGGCCGAGACTTATAGTGGAAGTTTGCAGGCAGTAGTTGGGGACTTGTCTAGGAGGGCTATGGATACCTGGACTATAGCTTTGATCTTAGTGTTTTCCTTCATGACCATGAATCAAGCTATTGGGTTGGTGTTGCAGTGTGTACTCTTGTATGGCATACTGAAGGTCTTGTTTGACCATTAGGAGACTCGGCATGCATTAACTTGGCGTAAATACTTTTGGTTTCATGGCATGTGTGGCCATGTTATGTTTGCTAGGTAGACTACCCTTTTGTTGTTAATATGTGTAGTCATTGACACCAAGACTTATGATGCTTCTTGGGTTTTGTATGCCAAGTTATGCATGGACTATGCATGATATTATGTTAGCCTGTGTTGCTGGATATTATGGGCCAAAGTTTGTCACCTTTATGTGACTAGTTTGGGTTTTGTTTCATGAAAATATGGTGCACCCTTATATGTACCTAATATGGCCGAGATCATCATGAACATATTGTATGTGGTTTTCAAAATCTAAACTAAATCTTGTGGGCTTCTTGGTTGCCATATAGCTAATACACTTGATGCACACCATGTATGCACCTAATTTGCATTAAGTGTTGCCTTGCATTAAGGGTTTGGGCCTTGCCCTTGCTGCAAGAAATTAATGGAACTTTACTAAAGCCACCTGGGCCACCTCCCAGGCCTCTTAACTGTAGAAAATAAGACTTAAAAGTTATCATAGATTGCTTGGCCAAGAGCTAGAACCTAAATTTTACAATTGGGATTGTGAGCTAGTCTAGGAACTTCTAGGCCAGGGCCTGAGTGAGGTGTGACATTTATCCCGAACACGCCACACATACAGAGAAAGGCGTTAAAATAGCAGTACGAGTTCGGTGGAAGCTGGTTCACGCCAATGCCATGAAATTGGCAAAAGTCGCAAACCATCTTCGGAGGAGGGTACCGAAGTCCGGCCTTCAGCTGGGCTCGGAAAACGGTAACCTCATCACTATGGTTTGAAAAAGCATAGTGGTCAGCCCGTGGTAGCCTGGTGATGGCATATGAGGGAAGAAAGAATTTTTTCTTCCACTTCTCTAGTTTTTCGGGGGTGGTGCAACAGGGATGAGATAAAAGAGGCTGCCAACTCTTGGGGATAGGCATTTTTTGGAAAGAAAAATGAGTTTGAAGAAAGGCAAGAAAACAACTTCCAGAAAAAACTTGAGGAATCAAGAAGACTCTAGAAAAACAGAAAACCCACCAAACGACTTGCCAAAATCGGAGGATGCCGTCGTGAAAGGTTGCCGGAAAAATCTCTGATTAAAAAAGCCCCGCCGCAAAAAGCAAGAAAAAGCGCGAAAAACAGTGGTAGAACAGGGAAAAGAGCAGAAGCAAAAACAAAAGGGACTTGTGGTGAAAATGCCTATTTATAGGACGATGGTGGGTAACCGAAACGTCGTCATAAGTACCCTTTGAAGGCGAACCATCGCCATAACTGCTCCCGGAACCCAAAAAGACGTGCTCTCTGAAACCGACGCGACTCTCCTCCAATGACAGCATGCCACGTGTCAGCCTCCTCCCGAAAATAGGGGACACGTCGTATGACATCCCTAAAAAGCTGGGACGCGCCGCTCAGACTGACACGTCTGGTCATGAGGCGCGACGCTGCGCAGACCTGCAAAAGGTAAGAAGTAGGTTGTCTCGAAGACACCAAAAGACAGCCTATGGCCGAACAGCCCATGACTCCGGGCAAGAGGTGTATCTTCGGCGCAGGTGTTATTCCCTGTAGACTCCCAATGAGCATCCTCGGAAAGAGTGCAAAACCGAAGTCGTCACTTCAGCTTTCCAAAGGGGGGCATATGATAGCCAAAGGGCTATCGCCTCTATCTGGCCAAACTCCCTGCCGAAAGAACGGCCAGGAAACTTGACGCTGCCCGGGAAAAGGTGGGATTACACACCTCGGGAGAAAAGCCAAAGAACTCGAGCTTGGCACGCTAGAAAACTTGAGGATGGTGCTAACCCACCCCCGGAGGTATTAAGTAGATCGCCTTTGGAAAAGAGGCACCAGCTATAACGGGCCGAACACGATCTCCCCGAAGGCGGAACTCCTGAATATGGGAACCCCCGAACTACGAGCATGTTTCCCGAATAGGCATCGTCCGTACCTAAAGATGACCTTGGGAGTACGGCAGGAACATTTAAGGAGCCTCTGACATGTCACCCACTAACGCTACAGACCGCCCCAAACGGCGGTCTGACACGCTGATGCCATTCAGGTCACGTCACTGCCTGTCTTGGTTCAGGGCTCAAGGAGACTGCCACCGGCTACTTGTCCCCTACGTCCAGAAAATTAGAGAACATCCGACTGAACACGTGTCACGATCTGAACGGGCTGGACATTCCTATAAATACCAGGAAACAAGCCTTGACAAGGGGCTGACAAATAATCCGACTCTCCCTCTCTGAGAAAACACTACCAGGCGAGTCCACTAAGCCTCTTAGTGCTATTTCCTCTGCCTTCTTTCAGCATCACTGACTTGGGCGTCGGAGGCTCCTCCCCGGAACAACACCTCGGGGACCTCCTGACCCACTTTTTCTGAGCTTTTCAGGTGCACTCCCGTCATCGATCTGGCCTCTAGGCATTCTTCCTCGCAGGAAGTCTCTCCACCATTCAACATGACCCTCAACGATGAAGCCACCAGGCATCACTAGTGTCAACCATGGCAGCCTGCAACCACAGCCAGACAACATTCCCCAGATATTGGTCAGTACTAACTTCCTAGCACTTGGACTTTCCAAACTAGATCTCAGTCTTAGCCTTCAATATCTATGAAATGAGTCCTAAGCTCTGATACCAAAAACTGACACGACCGCCCGTGCCCCTGCCCAGGAAGCCCTGTGAGAGTTGGTCTCACGGTGGATTGCAATTGGCTAGTTGTGTATGTGTGCGGGTTAAATCCCATGCTACTAGTTGATTAACCTAGAATATGCAATATGCATGCTCTTATGCTTTGACTTGGTTTATTAAAACCATAAACATTAAAACACTAACTTGGCCAAGTAATTTCTACAAAAAATGAGTACAAATAGCCAAAGCATACCAAAAATCAAAATTTGTGTGGGTTTACTACACATAAACAACTCTTGAAAGCATTCATACATAAAGCAACTAATGCCTTCACCCAAGAGCAATCCTGGAGTCAAGGAATCCTCATAACATAGACTATGGAGGCAAACTAAAGTACTGTATAAATACAAGACTTTACTGAGATCTCTTTACCCTAGCTCCCACCTTGGACACACATCCCAGTGGCGAGTCTCAAAAGTCCTTTCCCAAGTGCTACTAGGCTTTGCAGCCAAAGGAAGATACTAGTTAGTACTGCTACTTGACCAACAAACCAACGAAGCACTTATGTAGACTAGAATCATAATAATTCTCAACAGTCGTACCAGTACACATAAAAGAGTACTACCGAGATAATCCTCAGCGATTACCCGGTCCAGCAATTTCAGACTCTGCATAACAAAACCAGGGAGTGAGAATTCGACAATTCTCAGTAAGGGATCTTCAATGCACCTGCAAGAAAACCCTAGGACTCTTGTTGTGAGCTCACACAACACGAGGGTGCTATTATATATGCATATATAACTAGGTCAAAGACCTCTCCTCAAGTAGTCCTCCTCACGGAGTATTATTCCGTGCCTAGCAAGTTTAAACCCGTTCCTAGCAAGCCAAAGCTTACTGCAAACGATCAAGTAGCCTTCCCATAGTTGTTATGCAGGGGAATTATGGTGGGACTTTGTAGACTAGGCCGCAGGGCCTCGTTGATGTAGACTAGATGAACAAGGTTTCACCTTGTGACCTCATGGCTACAGCATGGCTAGGCCAACAAGGGTTCTAAACCTCTCACCTGAGCTAGTGGTAGTTAATTATGTTCATTTGCAACATAGTTCCTTAAAAATTTGCCTTCACTTTGAGTTAATATAAATCTAAAAATGAGACATTTTAAGTGTTTTTAAAACATTGAGGTGATAGTACTCCCTCTTAGCTTCGCGTGGAATCTTGAATCACCTCAATCGGACACCCGAATGAAAAGTTATGCTGAAAAAAAAAAAACGGGTGTCAAAAGCTGTCTCGGCCACACGTCGCCACAGTTGTCAACGTTCTAGGACATTTTTTTGGATTGGCGACGCGTCATGGGAACTCGTGGGGATTGGCGACGCATCGTCAAACCTGCGAAATGCCCAGAAAACCCCCATTTTGCTGGTATGAACTTTGGACACTTCCCACACATATCAAACATATTACCACCTCACAAAATGGGAGAATTACAAGTGTGTCATGATGGCTAAAAACCATTATATTGTGTAATTCTCACTATAGTGAATGTAGTGTGGGGGCTGAAAGGTATCATCAACACCTCCTTAAAAGTATTCCAAGTTGGTAACTTGGTCCCCAAGAAAAGCCTTAAGGATTGCTTGTTTGTCAAGCAACCTATGGACTTTTTTGTAAGATTTTGAAAATTTGGGTACTCAATTGCAAAACTTTCACAAAAGAGATTTGGAGAGTTATGGGAAGGATATGAATGGTATAAAAGTGCTATTGGAAGACCAAATTGCTTATGGAAGACAACTAAGGACAAAGAAAACACAAAAAGGCATAAAAGACCTAAGTGTTCTAATGTAGGCCTTAAGATGTGTATGTCTATGACTTAAGTCAAATGGAAGTTTTGTTGGGTTATCCCACATAAGGAGGGCTGCTAAAGAAAGATAAGGATGGTAAAATGTGGGCCAAGAGATTAAGACTAAGAAACCATAGTCTTGTAGCAAGGAAAATTACATAAGACAAGGTTAGGACTACTTAAGTGTGTTTAGTGTACTTTTGACTATTTAAGTAGTCAAGACCACCTTTGCTCTCTAAATTTCGGCCTCCACCAGAAAAAAGAAAGCCAGCCCTCTCCTCCACACTTCCTCCATAGCCACCATACCTTCAAACTCAAAACTACTTGCAATTGAAGTCAAGGAAGCACAATTGGAAGCTATTTGGTGCTATTGCTTGAGTGCACCTAGGATCAAGCTCCAATTTCAGCATACCCATCAAGGTAAGGGTTATCTTGCTCTCATGGGTTGTTTTCTGTATTTTCAAACATCCATGGAGCTATGGCTAAGCTTGGAAGAGAGCCATGAGCTTGATGAACCAAGCTTATTGAGGGGAGTGCACTTATTGAAGGTTTTGTGACCTACTGTCAAGTGTACAAAGATGGCAGTAAAGTGAGGGTTTCTATAGCCCAAAGTTAGTACTAACTAGTGCTAAAATCCTCCTAAGACCAGGAATTAGCTTGAGGAGGGCTGCCATAGTGATTTGGTTATGTTTATTATGTGTTTTATGGACTAACCTATGGTATATGTTGCTGCCACATTTCATGTGTTTGTTGTTTGTGTTTGGCTGCTGCATTTGGTTGCTATATCTTGTATATATGCATTGTGGTTTTTGTGTTTTAGTGTCTTTGGATGCAGGTTTTAATGATGGTTACATTGCCTATTGAATCCAAGTGCTACCCTTACTAAGTTTCTCAATGAAACTTACTCCCCTCAATTCTGTCAATTCAGGTCCAGCTGAAAGATCACCTTCAAACTAAAATTTTTGGTTTGAGTTTTGATCTGAAATTTCAGGTACATGAACTTCCATATGTCTAGTTGTGATCTGGAAATTTTGGTGATTTTAGGAGCACGTTGGGTATTTTTAATGGTGGTGCTTACTGTGTTGTGCAGCAGCTGTCCAGCATCCTGTTTTTGGAGTCCATTGTGTCTCAGGACCTCCTGTAACCTAGGGTGCGTATTTAGCTGATTTAAGACCATATTGTAGTGCATGTATGCATGTACATGTATTGTATGTAAAATGAGACAAGTATGTGAACATTTGAGTAATGTTTTGGCTATGTAAGTGATGTGGTGCAAAGCTGCCTAAGTGTGAATGATGGGCTGCTTACTTGTAAATTCTGTTTTGACCACATAAAGTTGTTAAAAGAAAGGGAATGTAATTCCTATGTGTAATGGACATATATGGGATAGCCTTGGAGGGATTTCTCCTTGTGAATGAAGTGTTTGCATGGTTAGGAAAAAATTGTATGGGCAAAATGGTCCAAAAGTTCCCAGAATTTTGACTCTGGACCTAAAGTTTAATATCTCTCTGTGTAGAATGAATCTTGGCAAGAAATTTTGACCACACCTAGAGAACATCTAGAAGTTGAACTGGAATTTTGAATTTCTGGATTTGGATCATTGTAGCCAAAGATATGACGTTGCAAAATTGGCTGACTTACTGTTCATTTGGTCAGAATTTTGTAACCAACTTAAAAAATCCATAACTTGGTCCATGGGTGTGCTATTGGTGTAAAACAAAATTCATTGGTTTGATGTAAGTCTCTAATTCATAATGAATCAAAGAAAACATGGGGGTATGAAGCTAGAATGATACATTTTATTAGTGGAAGTTACAGGCGCAGTGGCTGATCACTAGAATTTAACAAGATTGCCTAATGTGTGGAAGCCAAAACTAAGACTTGTGCTAGTGTTTTCCTTCTTTGCTGCCATGGTGTGCATGAAATGTGAATATGTGTGTGATGGTTGGACCAATAGGCATGTATTTATATAGTGCCCAAGAGGGCCACTTGGGTATGCACACTAAGGGTAGTGTTCTGATGGCCTACAGAACATTACCAATCCTGGGAGTCTAAATGCACAGTTTTGGTACCATAACTGGACTACCCCGGAGTGGGTAACAAAACATGCATGGAATGCCTCCAGATTTCATAAACACACAGTACATGTTGCATAGAACATAACCAACTATCAAAAGCTAAACTATGATGTCTTGTAACATCAATCCAATCCTCCCAATTCCTCTAGTCCACCATAATTCAACCAAAACATTTCCTTAATGCCTTAGCTAAAACCACTCAAATTTCTCAAGCAAATCCAAGCTAATGGCATTCCATGAACTTAAAAACATAACTCCCTTACCTTAACTTCCAAGAAACAAGCACGAATCAAGCCTCTTTTCATTCAACCAAGCTCACCAAAGTTCTACCTAAATTCCAATCAAAACAATGGCACTAAACATCAAAATTACATTCTCTAACCAAAACCCAAGCTTCAAACTAACTAAATAGCATGAATTCAATCAAGAACACAACTCTTACCTCGTTCAAAAATAGGGGATGTGAGAAAACGTCTCTCCAAGCTTCAAAAACATGATTTTAAGCTTGAAAATCACTTCTCCAAGCTTATATACTTTGAATTGCTCCTTTTGGCACCAAAATCTCTTGATTCCAAGCTCAATTTGAGAGCTAAATGGGGGTGAGAAGGTGGAAAACGGGTTTATGGCAGCCAAAGCCTCCTTTCCCCTTCTTAAACCCTCACTTAACCCACAAACCATCAAAATATTAAGCTTGTTTCAAATAAGTCCCCCATTTTTGTAACTTAGTAGTCCTTGATTTAATTCTTGTCTATTTTTCAAGTTTGAGTTAAGGTTGAGAGTTAAGTTCTAAAAATTCATTTTAAAACACTCGGGACTCGTCCCGGCTATTCAGGATGCAAAATTACCATTTTGCCCCTAAACTTTGTTCAGTGCTTATTCTTCTCGGAACTTAGTGAACTTTGCTAAACTTCTCTATTCTTGCTATGTAAACTTAAATTAAGCTTCTAAACTTAATTTAAAACACTTTACCTTCCTCAACTGTACCTCCCCCTAGAAGGGCCATAACAATCTAAACAAGAGGCAACGTTAGTGGATTGAATAGATAAAAGACTATGATTGTTCAACCGAGCATTGTCCAGGCAAAGGGAATGTAGTAGTAGATGCATTTAGCTGGAAGTACACGAGAGTGATCCTATCTAAGGATCAGGATAAGAATTCCTCTAACGGAGCTTTAGGGGATTGTTTCTCGATTTTGCATGAATTTTGGCAAAACCAAGAGAAATTCCTAGTCTATGTTCTAGAAATATAATCAGCTAGGTTAGTTAAATTTAAGGACACTCAAATGAAAGATCCATTATTGAAGAAAATTTTAGGAAAAACAAAGCTTGGTACTGTGAAGAAGGAATTTTTGTACAGGAATGGGATACTACACTGCATAGATCATCTCTATGTACCGAACGTGGAATGGCTTAGGTAGCAAGTCCTACAGGAGGCACATGGTAGTACTTTGAACATTCACCCTAGTGTCAGTAAGATGTATCATAACCTGAAGATGCATTTTTAGTGGCCAGGACTTAAAAGGGATGTAGCAGGACATGTGGCAAAGTGTTTGACATGCCAAATGGCTAAAGCTGAACATCAGAAACCAATAGGTACACTTCAAAATTTTCCTCTTCCATTGAGGAGGTGGGGGTCCATTACTCTAAATTTCTAAATAGGATTGCCAAATACCTAGAGTCAGCATGATGCTATATGGGTAGTGGTTGATCAGTTGACCAAGTCGGCACACTTTATACCTATCAAGATCACTTATACATTGGAGAAGTTGGCTCAATTGTATCTCAAGGAGATTGTTAGATTTCAAGGTATACCGGATTAGATTATATCTGATAGAGATCCTCAGTTGTGTCACCATTTTGGAATGCTTTCTAGAAGGCATTAGGAAGCAAGGTTAGTCTCAGTACCCTTTCCATCCTCAGACTGATGGGCAGTCTGAGAGAGTGAACCAAATTTTGGAGGATATGTCATGTATGTGTGCTATTTAGAGCTGATTGGGATCAGCATTTACCACTCATCGAATTTGCTTATAATAACAGCCATCAAATTGTTATAGAAATGGCACCATACGAGGCTTTGTATGGAAGGCGTTGTATGATGCCCCACTGTTGGGCAGACTCTTCAGATAGAGTTGTTATTGGTCCTGAGATGATAGCTGATACCACAACTAAGATCAAGTTAATCCATATACAGATTAAGGCAGCCAACAATAGATAGGCCAAGTATGCTAAAAGACTTGAGTTTTGAAGTTAGGGACAAAGTACTTCTTAAAGTGTCACCCATGAAAGGAGTTACCCATTTTGGACAGAGGGGTAGGCTAGCCCTTAGATATATTAAACCCTATGAGGTATTGGAGCGAATATGGAAAGTTGCTTATCGGTTGGCATTACCACCTAACCTATCCCAAGTGCATATCGTGTTTCACATTAGTCTACTTATGAAATGCACAGTGGATCTAAGACAGGTAGTTAATCCTTCAGTGGTACCCATTCGGGAAGACTTGACCTATGAAGAGAAACCCTTTCAAATACTTGATAGGCAAGTCAAGAAATTGTGAACCAAGTGGATTCCAATGGTTAAAATTATTTGGTCTAACCATAGTGAACAGGAAGCTACTTGGGAAATATAGCAGGATATGTTGAAAAGATATCCTAGTGTTTTTCGAGAGTTGCAGCGGAATTTGGGGGACCAAATTCCAAAAGGAAGGGAGAATGTTATGGCTTTCCTAGTAGGAAGCATGCCCAAGGAAGGTAAATTGCTCTAAATTAATTTTGGAAACCTAATTCAAGTTTAAATAGCAAGAATAGGAAATTTTAGCAAGTTCACTATGTTCCAAGAAGGTTAAGGCGCTAAATGAGGTTCAGGGGCAAAATGGTAATTTTGCATCTCAATGAGTCGGGCTGAGATCCGAGTGGTCAAAATGAGTTTTTTTAACATAACTTTTAAATTTGGCCTAAATTTAGTTAAAATAAACAACAATTGATCAAGAATGACAAAGGTTACCAGAGGAAGGGGGTTTAAGTGTTCCATGTCTAATTCTTGGGTGGCTTGGGTTTTAAATTTGGTTTATAAGATGGTAAAGTGGGGGATGGCTGCCATAAGCCGAGTTCATCCTTCACACAATCCTTTCTTCATCCAATTAAGCCCAAAATCAAGAGTTTTTAGTGAAAAATGGAGCCACCGTAAGTATATAGGCCATTGGAAGCTTGTTTCAAGCATAAAATCAAGGTTTTGGATCATGGAAGCATGTTTCCCTCCATCCCCTATTTTTGATATGAGGTAATCAATGTGTACTTGATTGATTTCATGTTTATTAGTTGATTGGGAGCTTGGGTTTTGGTTAGAAGTTAGCAACTTGCTGTTTGGCGCCCATATTCGCTTGGAACTTAGGTTGGTGCTTCTGACACTTAGTTGGTTCAAAAGAGTTGCAAAATTATAGCTTGTTACTTGGAGTTGGGGTAAGGGAGTTATGTTTTTTACTTCAATTAATTCTATTGGAATGAGTTTGCTTGATAAATTCGAGTAGTTCTAGCAATATCATTAGTTAGTGGGCAAGGTTGAATTATGGTGGACTATGAGCTTTGTGTTGATTGTAATTGATGGCCAGGGGCCTCATCGTTCAGAGTCATGATGACTGGAGGAGAGACTTCTGGGAGGAAGAACGCCTGGTGGATTGGATCGCCCAAAGGAGAGTGCCTGAAAGCTCAGAAACAAAGGGTTAGGAGGCCCCCGGAGTGTTTTTCTGGGGGGTGAGCCTCCGACGCCCAAGTCAGTGGTGGCTGAGAGAAAGGCGGAGAAAATAGCACAAAGGGCTGAGGAGTCTCGCCTGGTAATTTTCTCAGAGTGTGGGAACCGTATTTCTGCCAACCAGCCTCTTGCAAAGTATTAATTCCTGGTATTTATAGGAGCGCCTAGCCCGTTCAGATCGCGACACGTGTTCGGTCGGATGTTCCTGAATTTCTGGGCGTAGGAGACAGATAGCTGGTAGCAGGTTGCCTTGAGCCATGTGCTGAGATGGGCCATGATGTGATTCTGATGGCGTCAGCGTGGCAGTGCGCCTTTTGAGGCGGATTGTGGCGTCTGTGAATGGATGTGTCAGAGGCTTCCTTAAATGCTTCCATAAATGCTCCTGCCGTACTCCCGAGGTCCCTGGGTGAGGTCGTCCTTTGGTACGGACAGAGCCTCTTCGGGAAACAAGCCCTCAGTTCGGGGGTTCCCAGTTTCAGGGAGTTCCGCCTTCGGGGATATCATGTTCGGCTCGCTATGTCTGGTGCCGCTTTTCCGAAGGCGATCTGTTCACAACCTTGGGGGGGCAAGTAGTGTCCTCGGGTTTTCCTGGCGTGCCGGGCTCGGAGCTCTTCGGCTATCTCCCGAGGTGCATGATCACACCTTTTCTCGGGTAGCGCCAGCTTCTTCTGGCCATTCTTGTGGCAGGGAGTTCGGCCAGATAGAGGCGATAGCGTTTGGCTATCACATGCCCCCCTTTGGAAAGCCGAAGTGAAGACTTCGGTTTTGCATCTCTTTCCGAGGTTGTTTATGGGAGTCTCTTTGGAAGCTTAACCTGTTCCGAGGATGCGCCTTTTGCCCGAAGATCATGGGCTCTTCGGCCTTGGCCTGTTCTTTGGTGTCTTCGAGGTGGAGCCTGTGCCGAAGATACACCTCTTGCCCGAAGGTCATGGGCTGTTCGGCCATAGCCTGTCTCTTGGCGTCCTCGAGTTGGCCTGCTCTTTGTTTCTGCAGGTCTGTTTGGCCAAGCGTGTCAGTCTGAGCGGCGCGTCCCAGTTTTCCAGGGATGTCAGAAGACGTGTCCCAGTTTTCAAGGGACGTTTGGAGGACGTGTCCCCCATTTTTGCGCAGCGGTTGACACATGGCGCTTTGCCATTGGAGGAGAGTCGCGTCGGTTACAGAGGGCGCGCCTTTTCAGGTGCAGAGAGCAGTTACGGCGACGGTTCGCCTCCAAAGGGTACTTATGACGATGTTTCGGTTACCCACCTCTGGCTTATAAATAGCCCATTCCATCATAAGTTCCTTTTGCTTTTTCTTCTGCTCTTTTCTCTGCTTTGCCCCTGTTCTTGCACTTTCTTGCTTTCTGTGGCGGAGCTACCTTAATCAGAGCTTTTTTCCAGCCAACTTTCACGACGGCGTCCTCAGATTTTGGCAAATCTTTCGGTGGGTTTTTGTTTTCCAGAGCGTTTTGATCCCTCTGTTCTTTTGAGTTTTTCTCTGGAAACTGTTTTCTTCCGTTTTCAAACTCGTTTTCATGTCGAAAATGCCCATTCCTGAGAGCTGGCAGCCTCTTTTAGCCCATCCTTGTTGCACCACCCCTGCAAAGTTAGAGAGGTGGAAGAAAAAATTCTTTCTTCCCTCTTACGCCATTACTAGGCTGCCTCGTTCTAGCCATTATGCTTTTTCAAACCATAGTAAGGAGGTTACCGTTTTCCGAGCCCAGCTGAAGGCCGGTCTTCGGTATCCTCCCCCGAAGATGGTGTGCGAGTTCTGCAAATTTCATGGCATTGCTGTGAACCAGCTTCCCCCGAACTCGTTCTGCTATTTTAACGCCTACCTCTGCATGTGTGGCGTCTTCGGGATAGAACCCCATTTCATAATCTTTATGCAGTACTACAAGCTCTCTGTGGTCCCGAAGGGTGGCTTCTATTTCATGCTACCTCGGGGATCCGGGAGCAAGAAATTCATGTTCACCTTCGCCACTAAGGATAGCTGGCGGGGGTGGCAACTGGCGGGGGTGGCAACAGAAGTTCTTCTTCCTGAAGATGGACGAGGCCTGGTCGTACGTTCCGACCAAATGGGCTCAGGGAACACTGGATGTGGACGTTGTTGATCCGAGGATGCTGCTGACCCCAGAGTTGGCTCCCGTGTTCGCGGATTTCGACGCCCGCATTCGGGCTGTCTCTGACTGGGATCCCGAGGTCGCTCCGCGCGCCCTTTACCCTTTTCCAATCAACTGGAAGTTGATGACCGAAGAGGTCCTTCGGGAACTAAAGGTGGTAAAGGAGCACGAGACTGACCTCAAGATGCCAGCTCCTGCCATCGCCGGGAAGGATTCCTGGTTGGTCAAGCTTCTTAAGGAGGAAATTTCTTTCGAAACGCTTGCCGAAAGTGAGTTGTCTTCTACTCCTTTGCTGTTTTTTCCTCGAACTTACGCTGATGTTTCTCTCCTTTTTCAGAGATGGGCGACGGGACTGCCGCCTATTACAAGTCCCTTTTCACCGGCCAAGTGGAGAAGGGCGATCAGACGAAGAAGGCGGCTTCCCGAAGGCGGAAGTCTACTGGCGCGGGGCCTTCGAGGAAACGGGCAAAGAGAGCTACCCAGGTTCCTCTAGAAGAAATTCCCGAGGAGACTGCCGAGGAGCCTGGGTCCGCCGAGATTCCGGCGTCTGAGACTGCTGCTTCCGAGGTCCCTTCAACCGACGTCCCTCCTCAAAGTCCTACTGCGTCGCAGGCCCTCCTTGATGTAGTGGTAGAAGTACCTTCTGCCGAGGAGCGGCGCAGGCGGAAGGGCAAGGGCATTTCGGCCGAGGAGGCCGAGGACTCCGAGGACGTCGTTGTCGAGGTTCCACCAGGTTTGTTTCCAGACAAAGTGTACTTCCTTTGTTTTTTCTGGATTGCCTTCTTTGTCTTTAATCTCCTTCTCATTCTTACCATGCAGGGGAGTTGACTACCCCTGACTGGGTGGCCGAACATGCTCGGAAGCGAGCTCTTCGGGACGCCAAAATCCCGCAAGGGAAGATACCCAAGGAGCCTTTCTGGACGTTCACGGAGGACATGAATTTGTACTCCGAGGACTGTCCTCAAATGGCGAAGGAAATTTCGAAGGGGGTGCTTACCGAGGCCTCCTTCAAGGCTATAGCGGCGGCCCATCCGGGGGATAACACTCTCGCCGCAAAGATCACCGAGCATGCTGCTCAGGTATATCCTTCACAGCTCTTTCCCTTCAATTTTTTCCTAAGTTTTTGGCTCTTACTGACCTTGCGTTTTATCTTTTTGCAGCTGCTGGGGTACGCCGGCTTTCTCCGAGTTCGGGTGGCCAGGGAGGTTGCCTTCCGAACTTCGGCCACTTAGACCATGAATGAGGCGAGGATCGCACTCGCGGAGTCGGCCGCCAAAAACCAGCAGCTGAAAGAGGCTGCTGAGAAAGAAGTGACTGCACTTCGGGAGGAGTTCCGGAAGGAAAAAGAAGAACTTCAAAAGGATTCCTCCCAGAAGATTGCTGACCTCGGTGATCAAATAAAGGGGATGCTCACCGCCAACGAAGATCTTCTCAAGCACAAGGCTGCTTCTGACAGCCTTATAGTGTCGTTGACGAGTGAGAATAACACTCTTCGGGCTGAGGTCGAGTCTTTGAAGAAGGGGTCCAAGGGGCGTTGGAGATAAAGGCGCTGAAGGAGGAGATTGCTGAACTGAAGGACGACCTTGACGACCTCGAGCTTGATAAGAACGAGTCTGATCAAATGGCCAAGGTTGCCTTTCAGGACGGCTTCTGCCTTGCTCGTCACCAGGTTCTCCAGAGGTTCCCAGATTTAGACCTCTCTTTTCTTGAGCCCCTAAATATTCCTGAGGGACCTCGGTGGGAATGGTCCAAGGTCGAGCATCTGAAACTTCCTCCTTCAATGCCGGCGCGAAAGGTGGTGGAAAAGGGCGGGCCAGCGAGTGGCTCTCGGGACGCCGCGAACCCTTAGGCTATTTTTTAGGGCCCCCTTTTCCTTTTCTCCTTTGCGCTCCTTCTTCGGGCACTTCTTCTGTAAAGCAGCTTTGCTCTTAATGAAGATTTTTTTGGCTAAGTCTTTTCTTGCAAGTTTCTTCATTTCCATTGTCCCGAACACGTTCGCTCAAGAGACTTCGGAAAACCTGCGATCAAAGAAACTTTTTTACCTTCCTTTGTCCCGAGTGCGTTTGCTCGAGAGACTTTCTGGAAAGTCTGAAAAATTTGACTAAGTCTTTTTGCAGGCTTTTGCATTTCCAATTTGTCCCGAACATGATTGCTCAAGGGACTTCGGAAAACCTTCAGTCAAATTTTTGTTTTTCCAGTTGTCCCGAGCATGTTTGCTCAAGGGACTTCGGAAAACCTTTCAGCGAGATTTTTCACTTCCCATTTTCCCGAGCACGTTCGCTCAAGGGAGTTCGGAAAATTATCTCTGCGCTGCTCAAGGGAGGAAAACCTTCCGCGAGATTTTTCACTTCCCATTTTCCCGAGCACGTTCGCTCAAGGGAGTTCGGAAAATTATCTCTGCGCTGGCTATGGCGAGTACTTCTGCGAGATTTTTGTTTTCCATCTTTCCCGAGCGTGATGGCTCAAGGGACTTCGGAAAGTCATATCTACGCTTTATCATGGCGAGCATCTTCGCGGAATTCTGCTTTGCACAATTTTGGATACTTAAGAACTTTCCTTAAGAGCATTCTGTACTTACAATTCCTCCGCTTCATCTTAGGCGTAGAATTTTTTCAAGGCGTCTGAGTGCCAAGTATTTTTCAATTCTACGCCTTCGGCGTCGCCAAGTTTGTACACGCCTTTTCGTACTTCGGCGAGAACCAGATAAGGTCCTTCCCAGTTTGCGCGAAGTACTCCGTGGGACGGCCTTCGGGGTGCAAAGTCAGCCTTTCGGAGAACGAGGTCTCCCTTCTTGATTTCTTTTGGCCTGGCTCGTAAGTTTATAGCCGCGGCCACTCTTTGCTGGAAAGCTTTTCTTCTCAGCTCGGCTATTTCTCTGTGTTCGGCCACAAGATCGAGATTGGTTCTCAGGCCGAGGTCGTTACCACCTTCATCAAATACTTGCACCCGTACTGAAGGTTGAACTATCTCTACCGGGATAATGGCCTCTGTTCCGAAGACGAGTGAGAAAGGAGTCTCCCCTGTGGCTCTTCGGGGCGTCGTTCGGTAGCTCCATAATACACTTTGGAGTTCTCCTGGCCATTTCCCCTTGGCTTCCCCCAGTCTCTTTTTCAGGCCATCTTTTATGGTCCTATTCGATACTTCCACCTGCCCGTTACTTTGGGGGTGAGCTACTGGGGCGAAGTGCATCTTTATTCCGAGGTCGCTGATAAATTCCTGGAATCCTTTGTCTATGAACTGGGATCCATTATCAGCTACTAGTACCCTCGGTATGCCAAATCTGCATACGATGTTCTTCCATACGAACTTCTGCACTTCTTTTGCCGAGATAGTTGCTAGTGGTTCTGCCTCCACCCATTTTGAGAAATAGTCCACTGCTACCACGCAGAATTTCACGCCTCCGGGTGCTGTGGGGAGTGGCCCAATAAGGTCTATACCCCAGACTGCGAAGGGCCAAGGATAGTCTGCCGAAGTTACCATTTCCGAGGGTGTCCTCTGGATTTTTGCATGTCTCTGGCAACTACCGCACTTTCGGACGAACTGCCTTGCGTCCTTTCTCAGGGTAGGCCAGAAGTATCCTTGGCGGAGTATCACTGCTGCAAGGGCATCAGTTCCAATGTGTGAACCACACATGCCTTCGTGAACTTCTTCAAGGACCATTTCAGTATCCTCTTCATTCACACATCTTTGCAGCGGATTCGCATATCCCTGCCGGTATAACTCTTCGCCAATCAGGAAGAATCTTCCGGAGCGTCTTCGCAGTCTTGCAGCATCGCCGGGGTCTTCGGGGAGCAAATTCTCTGCGAGGTATCTTTTTATTGGGTCTTTCCACCCTGTTCCCGAGGTCGCCATGCTCAGCACTGAGATGCTTGGATGGTCTAGCACCTCGGTATATGTTTTCGACTTCACCAAGCAATCTGCCTCAGTGTTATTCCGCCGAGGTACATTTTCGATCCGTACGGCGTCAAACTCTTGGATGAGCTTTGCTACTAGCTCATGATATTTTGCCAAGATTGGGTCTTTCGCCCCATAATCTCTTGCCGTCTGCCGAACTACCAGCTGGGAATCGCTGTGAGCCTTTAAGTTTCTCACGCCAATCTTTCTGGCCAAGCGTAATCCCGCTATGAGGGCTTCATACTCAGCTACATTGTTGGTGACGTTGAAGCTGAACTTGATAGCCTTCGTTACCTCCAGGCCTTCGGGGCCCCTGATAATTACTCCAGCTCCCTGGTGTTCGGACCCCGAGGCTCCGTCTACGTGCAAGGTCCATTCTGGCTCACCCTCTTTTGGATCTGAATGGCTCTCCTCAGTGGTGGGTATTTCGGCGATAAAATCTGCCAGTGCTTGAGCTTTTATGGCCTTCCGAGGCTCATACGTGATTTCGTGTTCGCCCAGCTCTATGCACCACTTGGAGAGCCTTCCCGAATGATCAACTCTCTTCATGACATCCCGTAGCGGCAGACTACTTCGGACGATGATGGGGTGAGCCTGAAAGTATGGTCGCAGCCTTCTCCCTGCAAGCACCAAGGCGTATATAGCTTTTTGAAGCAAAGGGTACCTGATTTCGGCGCCATGCAGGGACTTGCTGACATAGTAGACCGGCCATTGCTTTGGCCCTTCTTCTTTCATGAGGACCGAGCTCACAGCTTTTTCTGTGACGGTGAGGTACAGTACGAGGGGCTCTCCCTCCCGAGGTTGTTGCAGAGTCGGCAGGCTGGCCAAGTAGACTTTGAGTTCTTCCCAGGCTTTTTGGCAATCTTCATCCCAAGGATGATCATTTCTTCCGAGGTTGCCTTCCATTTTTGCTGCCTTTGTGAGGACTTTGAAGAAAGGTCGACACCTATCTCCGTACCTGGAAATAAATCTGCTCAGAGAGGTTATTCTTCCGGTGAGTCTCTGCACGTCTTTGACTGTGGCAGGAGTTCGGAACTCAAGCAGAGCCTTAATCTTCTCGGGGCTAGCATCGATGCCTCTTTTGGATACCATGTACCCAAGGAATTTTCCCGAGGTCACCCCGAAGATGCACTTCTTAGGATTAAGGCGGATCCCGAAGGCTCTAAGCTTTTGGAAGGTTTCCTCTAAATCTGCAACGTGGTAGCCAGGCAGCTTGCTCTTGACTATCATATCATCAACATACACCTCCATGTTTCTCCCCATTTGGTCTTTGAAGACCTTGTTCATCAGCCTCTGGTAGATGGCTCCTGCATTTTGGAGCCCGAAGGGCATCCTGATATAGCAATATGTTCCTCCCTCGGTGATGAAGGCAGTCTTCTCTTCATCTTCGGGGTCCATCCTTATTTGATGGTAGCCACTGAAGGCGTCTAGGAAACTTAGGAGCCCATATTCAGCAGTTGAATCTACCAGTTGATCTATTGGCGGCAGAGGGTATGAGTCTTTCGGGCAAGCATCGTTCAAGTTTCTGAAGTCGATGCACATCCGGAGTTTGCTGCTACCTTCTTTTGTGGCAATGACCACGTTGCTTAACCATTCGGGGTACTTGACCTCCCTGATAACTTCAGCATCTAGGAGACGCTGGACTTCGGTTTTGACAAAGTTGCTTTTGTGGGCTGAGATGCTCCGTTTCTTTTTCCGGACAGGTTTTGCTTCCGGGCTTACTTTGAGGCTATGCTGTATTATGCCAGGGTTTACCCCTGGCATATCTTTCGGCGAGTAGGCAAACAGATCTTTATTTTCCAGCAGAAAGGATACAAGTTTTTCCTTGTCACCTTCGGCCAAGCTCTTCCCTATTCGGGTAGATTGTCCTGGGACAAGATCTACTGCTTCCGTTTCTGCCTTTGCGGGATCTTCTCCTTTGCCTTTCTCCTGCGCCTTTGCCTCCACCGTTTGTGTAGAGTTGTTTGCCGGAGCCTTTCATGCTTTCACAAACACCTTTCTTACCTCGGCCTGGTCTATGAAGATCTCTGCATCTCCATCCTTGGTGGCGAATGTGACAGTCAAGTACTTCACATCAGGGCGAATGTGCAGGTTTCCCTGTGTCTGCCTTCCAAGGATGGCGTTGTACGAGGACGGGACGTCCATGACGATGAATCTTGCCATTGTGGAGGCGTACAACTCAGCTGCTCCGTCTACCGAAGTCCCTTTCATCATCAGTGGGAGGTCGATCCATCCGAGGACGGGGAGTTCGGATGGTCCAACCCCAAAAGTGGGCGAGGTGACAGGCTTCAGTTCGCTGCTGGAGATGCCCAAGCTCGGCAGCAGGTGCGAGAATAGGACGTCAGCATTTGAGCCATCATCAAGCAACACTCTTTTGACGTCCCAGTTCCCTATTCTCGCCATAATCAGCAGCGGATCGTCGTGGGGGAAGACGACGGTGGAGCCATCTTTGCGAGCCAGCTTCTTTGATGGACTTTGATACTCCATGACTGCAATTTCTCTGGCTTTCCGCTTTCTTTCCGAGGATGGGAGCCCCGTGGTGATGGTTTGGATAACCCCTGCTGGAGGTGGAGGGCGCCTTTTTGGACTTCTATTTCTCCGCCTGTCGGAGTCATAGTCCTCGTCTTCGGCCCTTTCTTCCTCCTCTTTTCTGCCTTTTGGGGAGGGCATCCGCAGGTATTTGCGAAGTTGGCCCTGTTTTATCAGCGACTCTATGTACTTCTTCAGCTGGAAGCAGTCTTCGGTGTCATGACCGTGGTCGCGATGAAACTGGCAGAACTTCTTTGCATTCTTCTTATTATCGGCGGTCATGGCCCTTGGCCGCCGAATCTGCGTCCCTTGCCTTTCCAGCGCCATGAGGATGTTGGTCCGTGTGGTGCTCAGGGGCGTGAAACTTTGAGGTTTCCTTCCCCGCATCCTCCGAGGTCGTCCTGCCTGTTCCGTCGGATGCCGAGCTTGTTGATTGGACCCTTCGGCGCGGTGGTGATCGGACTTCGGCCCTGCCATTCTTAGCTCCTCGGCTGTCATGTGCTGTTCGGCCCTTCGGTAAAATTCTCCGAGGGTGTCCGGGGGGTCCTTTGAGAACTCGTAGAACAGCTGTGAGTCCCGCCGAAGGCCCCGTGTCATGGCAAGAATGCGGATTTCGGGCCGAAAGTCTGGGACGCTCAGGGCTTCCCTGTTGAACCTTTCGACATAGTCTCGGATGGTCTCTCCGTTTCTCTGCTCTATGTCGAACATCTGCACAGGCATCTTCGCAGTCGGCCTGCTCCCAATGAATTGCTGCGTGAAGGCCGTGGACAACTCCTGGAACTCAGTGATGGTCCCTGGAGGCAATGAATTGTACCATGCAGTTGCTGGCCCTGTGAGGGTGACTTCAAAGCATTTGCACATGGTAGCGTCATCAGCACCGTGCATTATCATGCTGCGTCTGTACTTCGTCAAGTGGGCCTGTGGATCTGTAAGGCCATCATAAATTTCCAGACGAGGTACTCTGAAGTTACCTGGCATAGCTGCCTCAACGACGGCCTGAATGAATGGGGAGTCATCTTCGCAGCATGTTCCAGAGAGTCTGGCCCAAACGGGTTTTCTGGCCACTTGTTTCTCCACTCTGTCCAGCCGTGCTAGTATCCTCTCCATAAGCACTGTGGCGCTAGGGCCTTCTTCAGGGAATGGAGATCGCCGGCGCCTCTTCGGGGAGCGAGTTCGGCGCTGAGGGGACAAGGACCTCGCCTCAGGCGACGAACTGCTTCGCTGTGAGACTCTCGGTCGCTTGGACCCGGTTTGTCCCACAGGCCGTTTCCCGAGGGCTATATCTTCTGTGGATGATTCTTCGCGAGGGTCTCCACTCCCCGAACTGCGATGTGTAGACTTGGGGCTTCTCTCCCGAGGGCGTGTCGGTGAGGGGGGTCTCTGGGCCCGTGCTTGCTGTGGCCACCTTCGGTCGATCTGCTGGGTCATTTCAGCAACGACCGACTGCTGAAAGTCCCTCAAGAAGCTCATGGTGACTACCAGAGGGCGGTCTTCCTCAGGCGCAGAAGTCCCTGGGAGTGTTTGCTCAGCAGCCGGTTGTATCTCAGGCGCGGACGGGGACCTTGGGAGTCCCTTGTCCTTAGAACGCCGAGTCTCAACGACGGCGATCTCAGAGCGGGTTCCCACAGACGGCGCCAAATGATGGCCAGGGGCCTCATCGTTTAGAGTCATGATGACTGGTGGAGAGACTTCTGGGAGGAAGAACGCCTGGAGGATGGATCGCCCAAGGGAGTGTGCCTGAAAGCTCAGAAACAAAGGGTTAGGAGGCCCCCGGAGTGTTTTTCCGGGGGGGGAGCCTCCGACGCCCAAGTCAGTGGTGGCTGAGAGAAAGGCAGAGAAAATAGCACAAAGGGCTGAGGAGTCTCGCCTGGTAATTTTCTCAGAGTGTGGGAGCCGTATTTTTGCCAACCAGCCTCCTGCCAAGTATTAATTCCTGGTATTTATAGGAGCGCCTAGCCCGTTCAGATCGCGACACGTGTTCGGTCGGATGTTCCTGAATTTCTGGGCATAGGAGACAGATAGCTGGTAGCAGGTTGCCTTGAGCCATGTGCTGAGATGGGCCATGATGTGATTTTGATGGCGTCAGCGTGGCAGTGCGCCTTTTGAGGCGGATTGTGGCGTCTGTGAATGGATGTGTCAGAGGCTTCCTTAAATGCTTCCATAAATGCTCCTGCCGTACTCCCGAGGTCCCTGGGTGAGGTCGTCCTTTGGTACGGACAGAGCCTCTTCGGGAAACAAGCCCTCAGTTCGGGGGTTCCCAGTTTCAGGGAGTTCCTCCTTCGGGGATATCATGTTCGGCTCGCTATGTCTAGTGCCGCTTTTCCGAAGGCGATCTGTTCACAACCTTGGGGGGGCGAGTAGTGTCCTCGGGTTTTCCTGGCGTGCCGGGCTCGGAGCTCTTCGGCTATCTCCCGAGGTGCATGATCACACCTTTTCTCGGGTAGCGCCAGCTTCTTCTGGCCATTCTTGTGGCAGGGAGTTCGGCCAGATAGAGGCGATAGCGTTTGGCTATCAGTAATGATGTTATAATGCATCATATATTAGCTTGTGGTATTTGATTGTGATCTATGCAACATGTTTTACATGTATGTGAAGTTTGAAGGCTATCCAATCATGTTTGATATGTTTGGGAAGTGTCCAAAGTTCACAGAAGCAAAACTGGGAAATTTTTCTGGGTTTTGCATATTGGTAACACGTCGCCAAGTCATACCATTTCCCCACGACATGTCACCAATACCGTAAAATAGATAGTTTGTTGACAACTGTGTTGACATGTCGCCACAGGCATGTTGACTGAATTTTTCAAGTTTTGCTAGGAAGCTCAAAGGGAAACCTAAGGGGGTTCTTAGGGTACCATGTGGTCTAAGCATTTCGGGGGTACTCCGAGACTTTCAAAAGTCCTTCAAGACCTAGAAGTTTTCTTGAGTTTTGTAAAGTTTTATGGTTACTTGTACCATAAGCAAGAAACTAGTTTACAAAGGATCATAACTATGTATCACTAGCTTGGGTGAAAGGTTTAAAACCCTTGGTAGCCTAGCCATGCATTTAGCCACGAGGTTGCAAGGTGAAACTTTAGTGCACCTAGTCTACAAGGTTTTTATGGCCTAGTCTACAATAGTACCACCATAATGCCCCCGTACAACATAAATGGGAGAGGTTTAATTGATGATTTATCACTAGTTAGAATGGCAAGTTAAGCTTGCTAGAGCACAAGAATATGCCTTGTAGTTCAAGGACCGGGATGACGAGAGGTCTTAAGGGACCTAGGTATATGATAGCTGAAGTGCCTATCACCTTTCAAACCCATTGGTTCGGGTAAAGCATGACCCTCGGAAAGAGAGGCACCAACTTCAGGAAGAACTAGGTCCGGCCCCTCTCACATCCGACCTTGGTAATTCTTCATCTCTGGGGGTGACAGTGTCAACCTCGGTAAGACAACCGAACTGTCCTCGACAGAAGAGAACGTTCCCAAATAGGGCCATCCTCAGCAAGGATATTCTTGGGATACTGAAGTAACCTCGGCAGATAGTTCTCCTGCTCTAAAGAGGTCTCTTCTACCAAAGGGACCTCAGGAGTACGGCAAAAGCAATTAAGGAGCTTCTGACACATCCCCGACACACCGCCTCCAGACACGCTCTGACATGCCGCCTGCAGAAACACTCTGACACGCCACCCTCGCGCGGCCTAGGGTCCTGGCCAGGCAGCCAGGGGTCGGCTAGATGCTCCTCTTTTCCCTGAGGATACGAATCGCATCCTACCGAACACATGTCATAGTCTGAGCCGGCCACGTCAAGCGGACTTCTACTGTTCACCCCTTTATAAATATTCGGTAAGCACCCCTGGTAAAGGGGAGTTGGACTCTAAAAAGAAAACTTCTTCATTTATTAATTTCTCTTCACCTCCAAAACACTGACTTGGGTGTCGGAGGCTCCACCCCCCACCCCCCCAGAAAAAAACTCGGGGGACCTCCTAACCACTGTTTTCTTAGCATTTCAGGCAGATTCTCCTAGGAAACATCCACTTCAGGCGTTCTTCCTCACTGAAAGTCCCTCCAGGCCTCACCATGTCACACAATGAAGATGCTGCTGGGCGTCATTTGGCGCCATCTGTGGGAACCCATTCGCAGGTCGCCGTCGTTGAAACTCGGCGTTCCAAGGACAAGGGACTTCCGAAGTCCCCGTCCTTGCCAGAAGTTCAACTGGCAACCGAACAAACTGCAGCAGGGACTTCCTTGCCTGAGGATGAGCATCCTCTGACTATTACCATGGGCTTCCTGCGCGAGTTCCAATGTTCTGTAGTGGCCGAAATGACACAGCAGTTAGACCAAAGATTGCAACAGCCAACTCCGGGCTGAAGGCCTTCTTCACTAGTACCTTACCCTGGGAAGAGCCCCAAATCAACTCACCGGAGTTCGGGAAGCGGGGATCAACGTGATGAGGCTTCGACGGAAAACATACCCCTCAAAACGCAACCTATGGGAGAAACGGGGCCAAAATGACCCAAAACTCCACGCTAAATGAGTTCTTCACCTGAAGGAAAGTCGCCATCTCCTTGGCGTCGAAGTCACTCCCCAAAAAGGAGACGTCAGTCTCCATTCCCAGAGGCCTATAGACAACAGGAAGAAGAGCCTAGTGCCGCACTCCTCATGGAAAAAATCCTAAAGAGGCTAGAAAGGGTGGAGAGACAGACAGCTCAGAAGCCCGTCTGGGCTAGGTTTCCGGAAACCTTCAATGGAGATGAATCACCATTCACCCGAGCGGTGGTCGAAGCACCCATGACGAGTGACTTTCGGGTACCTCAGTTGGAGACCTACGATGGCCGGACTGACCCACTAGGCTCATCTGACCAAATACAAGCGCAGCATGGTATTGCACGGTGCTGATGATGCCACCTTATGTAAATGCTTTGAGGTCACCCTTGCTGGCCCAGCAATGGCATGGTACAACTCACTAGCTCCTGGAACCATCATGGAGTTCCAAGAGTTGTCCACTGCCTTCACGCAGTAGTTCATCGAAAGCCGGCCAACGGCGAAGATGCCAGTCCAAATGTTTGACATAGCACAGAGAAATGGGGAAACCATTCGTGATTATGTCGAAAGGTTCAATCGGGAAGCCTTAAGTGTCCCAGACTTCAGGCCAGAAATACGTATCCTGGCCATGACACGAGGACTTCAGAGAGACTCTCAGTTGTTCTATGAATTCTCCAAGGATCCCCCCGACACGCTCGGTGAGTTTTAGCAAAGGGCCGAGCAGCACATGACTGCTGAGGAACTGAGAATGGGAGGCTTAAAATCTGATCACATTCTCACTAAGGGGCCGAGCCAGCAAACTCGCTACCCAACCGAAGTAGGGGGACAACCTCGGAAGCATAAGGGAAGGAAGCCACTGGCTTTCACTCCTTTAAACACCACAAGGATGAACATCCTTATGGCGATGGAAAGGCAAGGAACCCAGATTCAACGACCGAAAGCCATGACCTCGGAAAACAAAAAGAACATGAAAAGGTTCTGCCAATTCCATCAGGACCACGGGCATGATACCGAGGACTGCTTCCAACTATGGAAATACATAGAATCGTGGATAAAGCAAGGTCAACTCCAACGTTACCTGCGGATGCCCTCCCCAAGGGGAAGAAGAGAATAGGAGGGGAAAGGAGATGATGAGGAGTATGACTCCGACAGACGCCGAAACTGAAGTCCAAAAAGGCGTCCGCCACCCCCAGTAGGAGTGATACAAATGATCACAACAGGACTGCTGTCGGCAGAAAGGAAAAGAAAGGCTAGGGAGATTTCGGTGATGGAATATGGGAACCCATAAAAAAAGCTTGTTCGCAAAGATAGGTCCACCGTCATATTTCTTCATGATGATCCACTGCTGGTTTTGGCAAGGATAGGAAGCTGGGACGTCAAGAGAGTACTGCTTGATGACGGATCAAATGCGGACGTCCTATTCTCACACCTGCTACCAAGTTTGGGTATATCAACGGGTGACCTCAAGTCCGTAACTTCTCCTACTTTTGGAGTGGGACCGTCCGAACTCCCTGTCCTCGGCTGGATTGATCTCCCTCTGATGCTAAGAGGAAATTCAATAAACAACAAAGATGAACTGTTTGCCTCTGTAATGACAAGGTTCATCATCATAAATGTCCCTTCGTCATATAAGGCCATTCTTGGGAGTCAAACGCAAGGGAATCTTCACATCCGCCCAGACGTAAAGTACCTAACTGTCACCTTTGCCACCAAGGATGAAGATGCTGAGATCTTCATCGACCAGGGGGAGGTAAGGAAGGTGTTTGTTGATAGCCAAACGCTATCGCCTCTATCTGGCCGAACTCCCTGCCACAAGAATGGCTAGAAGAAGCTGGCGCTACCCGAGAAAAGGTGTGATCATGCACCTCGGGAGATAGCCGAAGAGCTCCGAGCCTAGCACGCCAGGAAAACCCGAGGACACTACTTGCCCCCCCAAGGTTGTGAACAGATCGCCTTCGGAAAAGCGGCACCAGACATAGCGAGCCGAACATGATATCCACGAAGGCGGAACTCCCTGAAACTGGGAACCCCCGAACTGAGGGCTTGTTTCCCGAAGAGGCTCTGTCCGTACCAAAGGACGACCTCACCCAGGGACCTCGGGAGTACGGCAGGAGCATTTATGGAAGCATTTAAGGAAGCCTCTGACACGTCCTTTCACAGACGTCACAAGCCGCCTCAAAAGGCGCTCTGACACACGGACGCCATCAGAATCACATCATGGCCCATCTCAGCACATGGCTCAAGGCAACCTGCTACCAGCTATCTGTCTCCTACGCCCAGAAATTCAGGAACATCCGACCGAACACGTGTCGCGATCTGAACGGGCTAGGCACTCCTATAAATACCAGGAATTAATACTTGGCAGGAGGTTGGTTGGCAAAACACTGCTCCCACACTCTGAGAAAATTACCAGGCAAGACTCTTCAGCCCTGTGTGCTATTACCTTTGCCTTTTTCTCAGCCAACCACTGACTTGGGCGTCGGAGGCTCCCCCCCCGGAAAAACACTCCGGGGGCCTCCTAACCCTTTGTTTCTGAGCTTTCAGGCACACTCCCTTGGGCGATCCATCCTCCAGGCGTTCTTCCTCCCAGAAGTCTCTCCACCAGTCACCATGACTATAAACGATGAGGCTCCACGCCATCATTTGGCGCCGTCTGTGGGAAACCGCTCTGAGATCGCCGTCGTTGAGACTCGGCGTTCTAAGGACAAGGGACTCCCAAGGTCCCCGTCCGCGCCTGAGACACAACCGGCTGCTGAGCAAACACTCCCAGGGACTTCTGCGCCTGAGGAAGACCGCCCTCTGGTAATCACCATGAGTTTCCTGAGGGACTTCCAACGTTCGGTCGTGGCTGAAATGACCCAGCAAATCGACCGGAGATGGCCGCAGCAAACACAGGCCCAGAGCCCCCCCTCACCAACACGCCCTCGGGAGAAAAGCCCTAAGTCTACTCATCGCAGCTCGGGAAGTGGAGATCCGCGCGAAGAATCGTCCACGGAAAATATGCCCATCGGGAAACAGCCTGTGGGACGAAAGAGGTCTGAGCGACCAAGGGTTTTGCAGCGAAGAAGTTCGTCGGCTGAGGCGAGGTCCCCGTCCCCTCAGCGCCGAACTCGCTCCCCGAAGAGGCGCCGGCAGTCTCCCTTCCCTGAAGGAGGGCCGAGTACCACAGTGCTTATGGAGAGGATACTAGCACGGCTAGATAGAGTGGAGAAGCAAGTGGCCAGAAAACCTGTCTGGGCCAGACTCTCGGGGACCTTCTGCGAAGATGACTCCCCTTTCACTCGTGCCGTTGCTGAAGCAGCCATGCCAGGTGACTTCAGAGTGCCTCGGCTGGAGATATATGATGGCCGCACTGATCCACAGGCCCATCTGACGAAATACAGACGCAGCATGATAATGCACGGTGCTGATGACGCTACCATGTGCAAATGCTTTGAAGTCACCCTCACAGGGCCAGCAACTGCGTGGTACAATTCATTGCCTCCAGGGACCATCACTGAGTTCCAGGAGTTGTCCACGGCCTTCACGCAGCAATTCATCGGGAGCAGGCCGACTGCGAAGATGCCTGTCCAGATGTTCGACATAGAGCAGAGAAACGGAGAGACCATCCGAGACTATGTCGAAAGGTTCAACAGGGAAGCCCTGAGCGTCCCAGACTTTCGGCCCGAAATCCGCATTCTTGCCATGACACGGGGCCTTCGGCGGGACTCACAGCTGTTCTACGAGTTCTCAAAGGACCCCCCGGACACCCTCGGAGAATTTTACCGAAGGGCCGAACAGCACATGACAGCCGAGGAGCTGAGAATGGCTGGGCCAAAGTCAGACAACCACCGCGCCGAAGGGTCCAATCAGCAAGCCCGTAATCCTACCGAACAGGCAGGACGATCTCGGAGGATGCGGGGAAGGAAGCCTCAAAGTTTCACGCCCCTGAGCACCACACGGACCAACATCCTCATGGCGCTGGAAAGGCAAGGGACGCAGATTCGGCGGCCAAGGGCCATGACCGCCGATAATAAGAAGAATGCAAAGAAGTTCTGTCAGTTTCATCGCGACCACGGTCATGACACCGAAGACTGCTTCCAGCTGAAGAAGTACATAGAGTCGCTGATAAAACAGGGCCAACTTCGCAAATACCTGCGGATGCCCTCCCCAAAAGGCAGAAAAGAGGAGGAAGAAAGGGCCGAAGATGAGGACTATGACTCCGACAGGCGGAGAAACCGAAGTCCAAAAAGGCGCCCTCCACCTCCGGCAGGGGTTATACAAACAATCACCACGGGGCTCCCATCCTCGGAAAGAAAGCGGAAAGCCAGAGAGATTGCGGTCATGGAATATCAAAGACCAGCGAAGAAACTGGCCCGCAAAGATGGATCCACCGTCGTCTTCCCCCACGACGATCCGCTGCTGATAACGGCGAGGATAGGGAACTGGGACGTCAAAAGGGTGCTACTTGATGATGGATCAAATGCTGACGTCCTATTCTCGCACTTACTGCCGAACTTGGGCATCTCCAGCAGCGAACTTAAGCCAGTCACCTCGCCCACCTTCGGGGTCGGACCATCCGAACTGCCTGTTCTCGGATGGATCGACCTCCCACTGATGATGAAAGGGACTTCGGTAGACGGAGCAGCTGAGTTGTACGCCTCCACAATGGCAAGGTTCATCGTCATGGATGTCCCGTCCTCGTACAACGCCATCCTTGGAAGGCAGACACAGGGAAACCTGCACATTCGCCCTGATGTGAAGTACTTGACTGTCACATTCGCCACCAAGGATGGAGATGCAGAGATCTTCATAGACCAGGCCGAGGTAAGAAAGGTGTTTGTGAAAGCACGAAAGGCTCCGGCAAACAACTCTACACAAGCGGTGGAGGCAAAGGCGCAGGAGAAAGGCAAAGGAGAAGATCCCGCAAAGGCAGAAACGGAAGCAGTAGATCTTGTCCCAGGACAATCTACCCGAATAGGGAAGAGCTTGGCCGAAGGTGACAAGGAAAAACTTGTATCCTTTCTGCTGGAAAATAAAGATCTGTTTGCCTACTCGCCAAAAGATATGCCGGGGGTGAACCCTGGCATAATACAGCACAGCCTCAAAGTAAGCCCGGAAGCAAGGCCTGTCCGGCAAAAGAAACGAAGCATCTCAGCCCATAAGGGCAACTTTGTCAAAACCGAAGTCCAGCGGCTGTTGGAAGCCAAAGTTATCAGGGAAGTGAAGTACCCCGAATGGTTAAGCAACGTGGTCATCGCCACAAAAGAAGGTAGCAGCAAACTCCGGATGTGCATCGATTTCAGAAATTTGAACGATGCTTGCCCGAAAGACTCATACCCTCTGCCGCCAATAGATCAGCTGGTAGATTCAACTGCGGAATATGGGCTCCTAAGTTTCCTAGACGCCTTCAGTGGCTACCATCAAATAAGGATGGACCCCGAAGATGAAGAAAAAACTGCCTTCATCACCGAGGGAGGAACATACTGCTATATCAGGATGCCCTTCGGGCTCAAGAATGCAGGAGCCACCTACCAAAGGTTGATGAACAAGGTCTTTAAGGACCAAATGGGGAGAAACATGGAGGTATATGTTGATGATATGATAGTCAAGAGCAAGCTGCCTGGCTACCACGTTGCAGATCTAGAGGAAACCTTCCAAAAGCTCAGAGCCTTTGGGATTCGGCTCAATCCTGAAAAGTGCATCTTCGGGGTAACCTCGGGAAAGTTCCTTGGGTACATGGTATCCGAAAGAGGCATTGACGCTAACCCCGAGAAGATTAAGGCTCTGCTTGAATTCCGAACTCCTGCCACGGTCAAAGACGTGCAAAGGCTCACCGGAAGAATAACCTCCCTAAGCAGGTTTATTTCCAGGTACGGAGATAGGTGCCGACCTTTCTTCAAAGTCCTCACAAAGGCAGCAAAAAGGGAAGGTGACCTCGGAAGGAATGATCATCCTTGGGATGAAGATTGCCAAAAGGCCTGGGAAGAACTCAAAGTCTACCTGGCCAGCCTGCCGACTCTGCGACAACCTCGGGAGGGAGAGCCACTCGTATTGTACCTCGCCGTCACGGAGAAAGCTGTAAGCTCGGTCCTCGTGAAAGAAGAAGGCCCAAAGCAATGGCCAGTCTATTACGTCAGCAAGTCCCTGCATGGCGCCGAAATCAGGTACCCTTTGCTTCAAAAAGCTATATACGCCTTGGTGCTTGCAGGAAGAAGGCTGCAACTGTACTTTCAGGCTCACCCCATCATCGTCCGAAGTAGTCTACCACTACGGGATGTTATGAAGAAAGTTGATCATTCGGGAAGGCTCTCCAAGTGGTGCATAGAGCTTGGCGAGCACGAAATCATATATGAGCCTCGGAAGGCCATAAAGGCCCAAGCACTGGCAGATTTTATCGCCGAAATACCCACCACTGAGGACAGCCACCAAGATCCGAACGAGGGTGAGCCAGAATGGACCTTGCATGTTGACGGAGCCTCGGGTTCCGAACACCAGGGAGCTGGAATAGTTATCAGAGGACCCGAAGGCCTGGAGGTAATGAAGGCTATCAAGTTCAGCTTCAGCGTCACAAACAATGTGGCTGAGTATGAAGCCCTCATAGCGGGATTACGCTTGGCCAGAAGGATTGGCGTGAGAAACTTAAAAGCTCACAGCGATTCCCAGCTGGTAGTTCGGCAGACGGCAGGAGATTATGGGGCGAAGGACCCAATCTTGGCAAAATACCACGAGCTGGTAGCAAAGCTCATCCAAGAGTTTGACGCCGTACGGATCGAAAATGTACCACGGCGGAATAACACTGAGGCAGATTGCTTGGCGAAGTCGAAAACATACACCGAGGTGCTAGACCATCCGAGCATCTCAGTGCTGAGCATAGCGACCTCGGGAAAAGGATGGAAAGATCCCATAAAGAGATACCTCACAGAAAATATGCTCCCCGAAGACCCCGGCGACGCTGCGAGACTGCGAAGACGCTCCGGCCGATTCTTCCTGATTGGTGAAGAGTTATACCGGCAGGGATATGCAAACCCGCTGCAGAGATGCGTGGCTGAAGAGGATACTGAAATGATCCTTGAAGAGGTCCACGAAGGCATGTGTGGCTCACATATCGGAACTGATGCCCTTGCAGCGGTGATACTTCGCCAAGGATACTTCTGGCCTACCCTGAGAAAGGACGCAAGACAGTTCGTCCGGAAATGTGGTAGCTGCCAGAGACACGCGAACATCCAGAGGGCACCCTCGGAGACGGTAAGTTCGACTGACTATCCTTGGCCGTTCGCAGTCTGGGGTATAGGGGCACTCCTCGGACCCTCGGACGGTAAGTTCGACTGACTATCCTTGGCCGTTCGCAGTCTGGGGTATAGACCTTATTGGGCCACTCCCCACAGCACCCGGAGGCGTGAAATTCTGCGTTGTAGCAGTGGACTATTTCTCTAAATGGGTCGAGGCAGAACCGCTGGCAACTATCTCGGCAAAAGAAGTGCAGAAGTTCGTATGGAAGAACATTGTATGCAGATTTGGCATACCGAGGGTACTAGTAGCTGATAATGGATCCCAATTCATAGACAAAGGATTCCAGGAATTTATCAGCGACCTCGGAATAAAGATGCACTTCGCCCCAGTAGCTCACCCCCAAAGTAACAGGCAGGTGGAAGTATCGAACAGGACCATAAAAGATGGCCTGAAAAAGAGACTGGGAGAAGCAAAAGGGAAATGGCCAGGAGAACTCCAAAGCGTATTGTGGAGCTACCGAACGACGCCCCGAAGGGCCACAGGGGAAACTCCCTTTTCACTAGTCTTCGGGACAGAGGCCATTATCCCAGTCGAGATAGTCAGACCATCAATACGGGTGCAAATATTTGATGAAGGTGGAAACGACCTCGGCCTCAGAACCAAGCTCGACCTCGTCGGCGAACACAGAGAAATAGCCGAGCTGAGAAGAAAAGCTTTTCAGCAAAGAGTGGCCGCGGCTGTAAACTTACGGGCCAGGCCAAAAGAGATCAAGAAGGGAGACCTCGTTCTCCGAAAGGCTGACTTTGCACCCCGAAAGCCGTCCCACGGAGTACTTCGCGCAAACTGGGAAGGACCTTATCTGGTTCTCGCCGAAGTACGAAAAGGCGTGTACAAACTTGGCGACGCCGAAGGCGTAGAATTGAAAAATACTTGGCACTCAGACGCCTTGAAAAAATTCTACGCCTAAGATGAAGCGGAGGAATTGTAAGTACAGAATGCTCTTAAGGAAAGTTCTTAAGTATCCAAAATTGTGCAAAGTAGAATTCCGCGAAGATGCTCGCCGTAATAAAGCGCAGATTGACCTTCCAGAGTCCCTTGAGCCATCACGCTCGGGAAAAGATGGAGAAATCTCGCAGAGGCAGTTTTCCGAAGTCCCTTGAGCCATCATGCTCGGGAAAGATGGGAAACAAGAACGTCGCAGAAGTACTCGCCGAAATAAGCGCAGAGACAGTTTTCCGAAGTCCCTTGAGCCATCACGCTCGGTTTTCCGAAAAATGGAAAACAACTCTCGAAAGATTTCCTAAGTCTCTTGAGCAAACATGCTCGGGACAAAAGGAAAAGAAGGAAAATTTTTTGACTAAGGAATTTCCGAAGTCCCTCGAGCGAACGTGTTCGGGACAAAATGGAAATGCAAAAGCCTGCAAAAAGACTTAGTCAAATTTTTTCAGACTTTCCAGAAAGTCTCTCGAGCAAACGCACTCGGGACAAAGGAAGGTAAAAGAGTTTCTTTGATCGCAGGTTTTCCGAAGTCTCTTGAGCGAATGTGTTCGGGACAATGGAAATGAAGAAACTTGCAAGAAAAGACTTAGCCAAAAAAGTCTTCATTAAGAGCAAAGCTGCTTTACAGGAAAGAAGTGCCCGAAGAAGGAATACAAAATAGAAGGGAAGGAAAAGGGGCCCTAAAAAATAGCCTAAGGGTTCGCGGCGTCCCGAGAGCCACTCGCTTGCCCGCCCTTTTCCACCACCTTTGGCGCTGGAATTGAAGGAGGAAGGTTCAAATGTTCGACCTTGGACCATTCCCACCGAGGTCCCCCAGGAATGTTTAGAGCCTCTAGAAAAGAGAGGTCCAGATCTGGGAACCTCTGGAGGACCTGGTGACGAGCAAGGCAGAAGCCGTCCTGAAAGGCAACCTTGGCCATTTGATCAGACTCGTTCTTATCAAGCTCGAGGTCGTCAAGGTCGTCCTTCAGTTCAGCAATCTCCTCCTTCAGCGCCTTTATCTCCAACGTCCCCTTGGACCCCTTCTTCAAAGACTCGACCTCAGCCCGGAGAGATGTTATTCTCAGCTCGTCAACGACACTATAAGGCTGTCAGAACCAGCCTTGTGCTTGAGAAGATCTTCGTTGGCGGCGAGCATCCCCTTTATTTGCTCACCGAGGTCAGCAATCTTCTGGGAGGAGTCCTTTTGAAGTTCTTCTTTTTCCTTCCGGAACTCCTCCCGAAGGGCAGTCACTTCTTTCTCAGCAGCCTCTTTCAGCTGCTGGTTTTTGGCGGCCGACTCCGCGAGTGCGATCCTCGCCTCATTCATGGTCTAAGTGGCCGAAGTTCGGAAGGCAACCTCCCTGGCCACCCGAACTCGGAGAAAGCCGGCGTACCCCAGCAGCTGCAAAAAGATAAAACGCAAGGTCAGTAAGAGCCAAACACTTAGGAAAAAATTGAAGGGAAAGAGCTGTGAAGGATATACCTGAGCAGCATGCTCGGTGATCTTTGCGGCGAGAGTGTTATCCCCCGGATGGGCCGCCGCTATAGCCTTGAAGGAGGCCTCAGTAAGCACCCCCTTCGAAATTTCCTTCGCCATTTGAGGACAGTCCTCGGAGTACAAATTCATGTCCTCCGTGAACGTCCAGAAAGGCTCCTTTGGTATCTTCCCTTGCGGGATTTTGGCGTCCCGAAGAGCTCGCTTCCGAGCATGTTCGGCCGCCCAGTCAGGGGTAGTCAACTCCCCTGCGTGGCAAGAATGAGAAGGAGATTAAAGACAAAGAAGGCAATCCAGAAAAAACAAAGGAAGTACACTTTGTTTGGAAACAAACCTGGTGGAACCTCGACAACGACGTCCTCGGAGTCCTCGGCCTCCTCGGTCGAAATGCCCTTGCCCTTCCGCCTGCGCCGCTCCTCGGCAGAAGGTACTTCTACCACTACATCAAGGAGGGCCTGCGACGCAGTAGGACTTTGAGGAGGGACGTCGGTTGAAGGGACCTCGGAAACAGCAGTCTCAGGCGCCGGAATCTCGGCTGTCCCAGGCTCCTCAGCAGTCTCCTCGGGAATTTCTTCTAGAGGAACCTGAGCAGGGGACCTCGGCCGAATCATCAGGCGGCGAAGTGACAGCAACCTCGGCGTCCTCGTTTCCCTCCCTAATACTTTCCAAATGGGAAGAAATAACAGTCTTCTTCGCCCGTTTAGACGAGGGACCAGCACCAACGGACTTTCGCCTTCGGGAAGCCACCTTCTTTGTCTACTCCCCCTTCTCCACTTGGCCGGAGAAAAGGGACTTGTAATAGGCGGCAGTCCCGTCGCCCATCTCTGAAAAAGGAGAGAAACATCAGCGTAAGTCCAAGGAAAAAAACAGCAAAGGAGTAGAAGATGACTCACTTTCGACAAGCGTTTCGAAAGAAATTTCCTCCTTAAGAAGCTTGACCAACCAGGAATCCTTCCCGGCGATGGCAGGAGCTGGCATCTTGAGGTCAGTCTCGTGCTCCTTTACCACCTTTAGTTCCCGAAGGACCTCTTCGGTCATCAACTTCCAGTTGATTGGAAAAGGGTAAAGGGCGCGCGGAGCGACCTCGGGATCCCAGTCAGAGACAGCCCGAATGCGGGCGTCGAAATCCGCGAACACGGGAGCCAACTCTGGGGTCAGCAGCATCCTCGGATCAACAACGTCCACATCCAGTGTTCCCTGAGCCCATTTGGTCGGAACGTACGACCAGGCCTCGTCCATCTTCAGGAAGAAGAACTTCTGTTGCCACCCCCGCCAGTTGCTATCCTTAGTGGCGAAGGTGAACATGAATTTCTTGCTCCCGGATCCCCGAGGTAGCATGAAATAGAAGCCACCCTTCGGGACCACAGAGAGCTTGTAGTACTGCATAAAGATTATGAAATGGGGTTCTATCCCGAAGACGCCACACATGCAGAGGTAGGCGTTAAAATAGCAGAACGAGTTCGGGGGAAGCTGGTTCACAGCAATGCCATGAAATTTGCAGAACTCGCACACCATCTTCGGGTGAGGATACCGAAGACCGGCCTTCAGCTGGGCTCGGAAAATGGTAACCTCCTTACTATGGTTTGAAAAAGCATAATGGCTAGAACGAGGCAGCCTAGTAATGGCGTAAGAGGGAAGAAAGAATTTTTTCTTCCACCTCTCTAACTTTGCAGGGGTGGTGCAACAAGGATGGGCTAAAAGAGGCTGCCAGCTCTCAGGAATGGGCATTTTCGACATGAAAACGAGTTTGAAAACGGAAGAAAACAGTTTCCAGAAAAAAACTCAAAAGAACAGAGGGATCAAAACACTCTGGAAAACAAAAACCCACCGAAAGATTTGCCAAAATCTGAGGACGCCATCGTGAAAGTTGGCTGGAAAAAAGCTCTGATTAAGGTAGCTCCACCACAAAAAGCAAGAAAATGCAAGAACAGGGGCAAAGCAGAGAAAAGAGCAGAAGAAAAAGCAAAGGAAACTTATGATGGAATGGGCTATTTATAAAGCCAGAGGTGGGTAACCGAAACATCATCATAAGTACCCTTTGGAGGCGAACCGTCGCCGTAACTGCTCTCTGCACCTAAAAAGGCGTGCCCTCTGTAACCAACGCGACTCTCCTCCAATGGCAAAGCGCCACGTGTCAACCGCTGCGGAAAAATGGTGGACACGTCCTCCAAACGTCCCTTGAAAACTGGGACACATCCCTTGAAAACAGGCTTTTCCGGGGAGGACCCTCCGACGCCCAAGTTAGTTTTCTGAGTGAAGGTGGAGGAAGAACAATAAGGGATCAAGTGTCTTGCCTGTTTTGTGTTTTCTCAGAGGGAGGAAAATGCCCATCCCTTGCCCAGTCCCTTTTTCTAGTATTTATAGGAGTAGATGGTCCGTTCAGATCATGACACGTGTTCGGTCGGATTTGATCTGTGCTTTTGGACCTAGGGGACAGGCAGCCGTTTGCAGCCTCTTTTAGCCCTGGACCCGGACAGGTTGTGTCAGGACTGGGGGGGCTGCGGCGTGTCAGTTTGCCGTTCAGATGTGACGTGTAGGGCTTGTGGGCAACATGTCAGAGGCTCCTTAAATGCTCATACCGTACTCCCGAGGTCCCCTGGCCGAGGTCGCCCTTCGGTGCGTGCACCCTCTTCGGATTCTATCCGTCCTTCGGTGTGAGCACCTCCTTCGGGATCTATCCCATAGTTCTGGGAGCTCCCTTGATGAACACCTTCTTCGGGACTCACACCCATAGTTAGAGGATTCCCTTGTTCAGGTGTTTCTTGTTCGGGGAAGATCCTCTTCGGGGCCTCTGCCTTCGGGGAGATTCTTCCTTGCTTCAGAGAGATGGCTTTCTTACCCGAAGACGGTCAGTTTGGCCCCTCGATGGAGACGGTGTTGTCCTCGGAATTCCTGACGAGCTAACCGAAGTCTCGAGCTCATAGTGTTTGACTTCGCACCTTCCGAGGTCAGTGAAAAGATCCTCTCTTGGGTGACGTCAGACTCCTCGGCCAATATTCTGGCAGGGAGTTACTACCGAGGAGGCAATAGCCTTTGGCTATCACAGGCCCCCCTCCGAAAAGCCCGAAGTGAGAAACTTCGGTTCATCGGTTTTGGGGTCCTGTGGTTGTGATATCTGCGCCGAAGACGCCTTCTTCTGCCTGAAGCGATGGGCAGCCCTTTTTGCGTCCTCGAGGCGCGAGAAGATAGGCTGTCCCTGTGCCGAAGATACACCTTCCGCTCGAAGTCACAGGCTGTCTCTTGGTGTCCTCGTGGCGAGGGAAAATAGGATAACCTTGTACCGAAGATAGACCTTTTGCCCGAAGTCACAGACTGTCTTTTGGTGTCTTCGAGGTAACCTACTTTTTTGCCTTTATAGGTCTGCTCATGCGTTGCATCCTGTGTCCAGCAGAGTCAGTCTAGGGCGGCGCCTCTAGACCAAATGGTGTCAGAGGGCGTGCTCGACGTGATGGACGACACGTGGCACGTTTGCTGCGCGATGACCGACACATGGCACACTATTATTGGGTGGGAATGCACTGAGTACGGCAGGCGCGACTTTTCAGGCGCATTTAGCAGTTATGGCGACGCTTCGCCTTCCGAGGGGTACTAATGACGACGGTTCACCTGGCCTTCTCGGCCTATATATACCAGCCCTGTCATAACCCTCTTTTTGCTTCTGCTTTTGCTTTCTTCTGCCTTCTAATTCTCTCCCGATTTTCCGCGGCGGTTCTCCTTTTTCAGGCGTTTTTCCGACCACTTTTCACGACGGCTTCCAGAAATCCAGATTCCGGCAAGACCTTTGGTGGGTTTTAGTCCTTTTGCTTTTTTCAAAGCTTCTTCTTTGTTTTTCCCGAACTCGTTTTCCTTGTTTTTCCTGAACTCATTTTCGTTGTTTTTCCCGAACTCATTTTCATCATGCCTGTTCCCGAGAGTTGGCAACCTCTTCTTTCTCACCCTTGCTGCACTACTCCGGCAAAACTAGCGAAGTGGAAGAAAAAGTTTTTCTTACCCTCTTACTCTGTGACGAGGTTGCCCCGTCCTGACCAATTTCCTTTCTCCAACCGAAGTGATGAAATCACCGTTTTCCGAGCCCAACTGAAGGCCGGACTTCGGTATCCCCCCCCGGAGATGGTTAGCGCGTTCTGCGACTTCCATGGCATTGCCGTTAACCAGCTCCCACCGAACTCGTACTGTTATTTTAACGCCTTCCTCTGTATGTGCGGCGTTTTCAAAATAAAACCTCACTTTGTAGTTTTTCTTCAGTACTACAAGCTCTTCGTGGTCCCGAAGGGTGGCTTCTACTTTATGCTACCTCGGGGATCCGGGAGCAAAAAGTATACGTTCACCTTCGCCACCAAAGACAGCTGGCGAGGGTGGCAACAAAAATTCTTTTTCCTGAAGAAGTCGGAGGCTTGGTCGCACGTCCCGACCAAGTGGGCTCAGGGGAGGCTCAAGATGGATGTCGTTGACCCGAAGATACTGCTAGACGCCGACGTAGCACCTATCTTTGAGGACTTCGACAGGCGCATTCGGGCCGTCTTTGACTGGGCTGCCGAGGTCTCTCCTCGTGCCCTTTACCCATTTCCGATCAACTGGAGGCTCATGACCGAAGAGGTCCTTCGGGAACTTAAGGTGGTAAAGGAGCATGTGACAGACCTCAACATGCCGAAACCGGCTTCTTCGGGGAAGGACTCCTGGCTCGTGAAACTCCTTCGGGGGAAAGAGACTTATGAGTCTTTTTACGAGAGTAAGTTACTTTCTCATTTTTTCCTTCATAACTTCATCTTGGACTTACACTGA
>SMDT01002245.1:0-46808 GCA_005392925.1 Aquilaria sinensis | reverse complement strand
TTTCATTCCAAACATGTTGTGAATGTTTCCATTTCATTCCAAACAAGTTGTGAATGTTTCCATTTCATTCCAAACTAGTTGTGAATGTTTCCATTTCATTCCAAACTAGTTGTGAATGTTTCCATTTCATTCCAAACAAGGTGTGAATGTTTCCATTTCATTACAAACCAGGTGTGAATTTTTCCATTTCATTCCAAACTAGTTGTGAATGTTTCCATTTCATTCCAAATGAGTTGTGAATGTTTCCATTTCATTCCAAATGAGTAGTCAACGTTTCCATTTCATTCCAAACTAGTTGTGAAAGTTTCCATTTTATTCCAAACAAGTTGTGAATGTTTCCATTTCATTCCAAACAAGTTGTGAATGTTTCCATTTCATTCCAAACTAGTTGTGAATGTTTCCATTTCATTCCAAACAAGTTGTGAATGTTTCCATTTCATTCCAAACTAGGTGTGAATGTTTCCATTTCATTCCCAATGAGTTGTGAATGTTCGAACTTCATTCCAAATTTATTGTGAATGTTTCCCTTTCTTTCCAAACTAGTTGTGAATGTTTCCATTCTTTCCAAACTAGTTGTCAATGTTTCCATTTCATTCCAAAACAAGTTGTGAATGTTTCCATTTCATTCCAAACAAGTTGTGAACGTTTCCATTTCATTCCAAACAAGTTGTGAATGTTTCCATTTCATTCCAAACTAGTTGTGAATGTTTCCATTTCATTCCAAAACAAGTTGTGAATGTTTCCATTTCATTCCAAACTAGTAATGAATGTTACAATTTCATTCCAAACTAGTTGTGAATGTTTCCATTTCAATGCAAACAAGTTGTGAATGTTTCATTTCAATCCAAACAAGTTGTGATTGTCACCATTCATTCCAAACTAGTTGTGAGTTTCTCCATTTCATTCTAAAACAAGTTGTGATTGTTTCCATTTCATTCCAAATGACTTGTGAATGTTTCCATTTCATTCCAAACTAGTTGTGAATTTTTCCATTTCATTCCCAAACAAGTTGCGATTGTTTCCATTTCATTCCAAATGACTTGTGAACGATTCTCTTTCCTTCTAAACTTGTTGTCAGTGTTTCTGTTTCATTCCAAACTAGTTGTGAATGTTTCCATTTCATTCCAAATAAGTTGTCAATGTTTCCATTTCATTCCAAACTTGTTGTGAATGTTTCCATTTCATTCCAAACAAGTTGTGAATGTTTCCATTTCATTCCAATTAAGTTGTGAATGTTTCCATTTCATTTCAAACTTGTTGTGAATGTAAACTTCATTCCAAACTAGGTGTGAATGTTTTCCATTTCATTCCAAAACAAGTTGTGAATGTTTCCATTTAATTCCAAAATGGTTGTGAATGTTTCCATTTCATTCCAAAAAAGTTGTGAATGTTTCCATTTCATTCCAAACTAGTTGTGAATGTTTCCATTTGATTCCAAACTAATTATGAATGTTTCCATTTCATTACAAACTTGTTTTGAATGTTTCCATTTCATTCCAAACTTGTGAATGCTATGAATGTTTCCATTTCATTCCAAACTAATTGTGAATGTTTCCATTTCATTCCAAACTAGTTGTGAATGTTTCATTTCATTCCAAACCAGTTGTGAATGTTTCCATTTATTCCAAACTAGTTGTGAATGCTTCCCTTTCTTTCAAAAACAAGTTGTGAATGTTTCCATTTCATTCCAAACTAAGCTTGGCGCACCAAGATCCTTTTAAGATAGGATTTGAGCTCATTGAGCTAACTCTAGCTTGAATGTTTATCTAAGGCAGCTAGAAGTAGCTCCCTTTAGCTCAAGTCAGCTCACTTCAGCTATAAGTAGCTCAAAGAGCTGGACTTCTGGACTTCAAGTCAGCTCAAGTCAGCTCAAGTCAGCTCACTTCAGCTTCTAAGTAGCTCAATGTAGCTAGACTTCAGCTCAAGTCAGCTCACTTCAGCTATAAGTAGCTCAAAGTAGCTGGACTTCAGCTCAAGTTAGCTCAAGCTCAAGCTCACTTCAGCTCACTTCAGCTTCTGGTAGCTGAATGTAGCTGGACTTCAGCTCAAGTTAGCTCAGCTCAGCTATAAGTAGCTCAAAGTAGCTGGACTTCAGCTCAAGTTAGCTCAAGTCAGCTCAAGTCAGCTCACTTCAGCTTTTGGTAGCTGAATGTAGCTGGACTTCAGTTCACTTCAGCTGAGAGCAGCTAACTCCAGCTCAAGGTCAGCTCTAGGAGCTGGACCTCAGTTCATGGTGCTTGGTTGGAGCTCAAAGGAGCTCAATGGTGCATAAGTAGCATAGTGAGCTAGCTTTGTGCCAGCTCACCTTGCTTTTAGCTCAAAACCACCAAGAGACACATCTTTTGTGTAAAGGTATGTCTCTTCATCAAAAGAGATGACTATTGGCTAAAAGAACATGTCCTTTCATCCAAAGGAAGTGTTCCTTGAGTGAATAGACATGTATATTCGGCCATGGGGTGGTTGGGGTGGTTATTGCACCAAGAGTGATGTCCTTTGACATCAAGAGACATGTATATTCGGCCATGAGGTGGTTGGGGTGGTTATTGCACCAAGAATGATGTCCTTTGACCTCAAGAGACATGTATTTTCGGCCATAGGCTGTACATGTTCCTTGGCCAAAGGAGACATGGGGTGGTTAGGCCAAAGGAAGATGTTCCTTGGCCTAAAGGACATGTCTTTTCGGCCATGGCCAAAGGAAGTGTTCCTTGGCTAAAAGACATGTATTTTCGCCCATAAGGTAGTTATGGGGTGGTTATAGGCCAAAGGAAGTGTTCCTTGGCTAAAAGACATGTATTTTCGCCACCATACATGACCCTTAGCCAAAGGAAGTGTTCTTTGGCTTAAAAGACACCTTTCTTGGTGTAAAGGTGTGCCTTTTGGTCATCTATAAATAGCCTTTAGTGGCTGGCCATTTTAAGCACGAATTTGGCACTCCATTTGCTCCATTTTCTTGAGAGAAAATTTTTCTCCTCCTATTTCCTTTAGAGGCCGAAATATTAAACACTTTTTGAGAGCATTGTGGGTGGATTTACATTGAGATTGTTCATCTCTATTCAAGCTTCAAGGTGCTCCTCCAAGATCAAGTTCTTCCTCAAGTTTTTGCCAAAGATAACCAAGAAGAAAGGTGCACATCTTTTCTTGGTTTAGTAGCATGCTAGGTTTCATTTCTTATTTACATGTATGTTCTTAGTAGCATGCTAGGATTTATTTAACACAACATGTATGTAAAATTGATTGATATGTTATATGCAACATTAGAATTATGCATGCCTATATCCATGTTGAATTCAAATGAACAAATATGCATGTGGCATATACATGAGTAGATAACATAAAAGTATGTTATCATGAGATCCTGAAATCTTCAATTGGTATCAGAGCCTAGGTCATGAACATGTATATGTTGCATGTAGTAAGCATGATTTAGGATCATACATATGTGTATGATTTTGATAAAGGCTAATGAAGGATATGTGTATGAAGCAATGAAGGCATGTTTGTGTATTTCTGATTGAATGCTATATGCATCTCTTTTGCCATATATGAGCATGTTAGAAGTTGTTTCATACACATGTTGCTTTGTTGAGTCTTGTTGTGTAAATTGAACTAAAACATGTGAATTGCATCAATGTAGATGGCTTGTAAGAATATAGTTGCTGAATTAAACCGTGACCTCAAATTGGATGGTGAAAACTATTCAATTTGGCAACAGAAGGTCAAATTCATTTTAACTGAGCAAGATACTCTTGATGTGCTCACTCAAGAGATCATGCCTCCTGCTGAGGGATAGGATAGGACTGCCTATGAGGCATTCCTAAAGAAGAACTCTATGTGTAGAGTCACTCTCCTCTCCACTATGGTGGATGAGATTATGGTGGAATTCTCCATGCTTGAGGGGGCTAAGGCCATATGGGACTCAGTCAAGGCCAAGTATGGAGATGTTTCTGTAGAGAAACAACGCTCAATGATTCTCAGGTTTGAGAATTATGTGAAGCGTGCTGATCACTCTATGAGTGCTCACTTGCGTGAGATGTCACGCATGATCCACCAACTCAAGACAGCAGGGCATGTGCTCACTGATGAGCAACAAGTGCAAGCAATAATCCGTTCCTTGCCCGATGAGGAATGGCAGTTGATGAAGGTCAACTTACGCCATAACCCTCAAATAATGTCATTTGATGACATTGCTCGTCACCTCCTCCTTGAGGCTGAGGTGATGGCCCTCAAGGACCATTCTAAGGCATATGTTGCCTCATCCTCTATCCAGAAGGGATGGAAGAAGAATGGTGGCAAAGGAGGGCCAGGGAAGGGCAAGGGAAAAGGTCCTGCTTCCAAGAAAAAGTTCAAGAAGAAGCGGGACATAAGCAAGCTGAAGTGCTTCAACTGTGGGTATAAAGGACACTTTGCAAAAGATTGCAAGGGTCCACCCAAGGTACATACATACCCTTCTACTTCCATTGTACATGTTGTGTCATGTACATTACTAACTGAGTGCAATTCTTTGTGGATTGTAGACTCGGGAGCAACAGACCACATAGCCCGGGACAGGTCCTGGTTCGTGGCCTACAGGAAGCTCTCAAAAGGAGCTAAGCACGTTTCAGTGGGAAATGATGCCAGGCTGGAAGTAGAAGGCATAGGAACATGTAGAATTCCTATAGATATTGGATATTTGTATCTAATAGATGTATTGTATGTACCAAACATTTGTAGAAATTTGATTTCTATAAGTTGTATGTTGAAGTACAATTATTGCTTTAATTTCTTTAATAATAATGTGTCTATTATTAAAGATAATAAGATAGTATGCACTTGCTCAGTTAATAATGGGCTTTATGAGTTGAAGCCAACTGACCATTCTGTTGCAAGTCCTAGTTGCTATGTGACAGAGGTCACAAATGAAATGAGATGGCATGAGAGGTTGGGTCATATTGGTCAAGATAGAATGGACAAGCTAGCCAAGAGTGGCTTGCTAGGTTCCTTGACCAAGGTTGTCCTTCCAAGTTGCCAATCATGCCTAGAGGGCAAAGCCACAAGAAAGCCTTTTGGCAAAGCAACTAGGAGAAGTGAGGCACTAAGTTTAGTTCACTCTGACCTGTGTGGGCCAATGAGGGTTGAATCCAGAAATGGATTCAAGTACTTCATCACATTCACAGATGATTATACTCGATTCACCCACATCTACCTACTAAGAAACAAGGCAGAGGCCTTGGCATGCTTTGAGAAGTATGTACACTTGGTTGAGAACCAAGTAGGTAAGAAGGTTAAGTCCTTGAGGACAGATAGGGGTGGAGAGTATACATCAAATGCATTCAAGGCATTTTGTGACTTGAAGGGTATTGAGAGGGAGTTCACTCTTCCTTGGACACCCCAACAGAATGGAGTGTCTGAGAGGAAGAATAGAACTCTTATGGACATGGTACGTTCCATGATGGCAAAGGCCAACTTAGACATCACTTATTGGAGTGATGCACTGCTGTGTGCAGTTCATGTCCTTAATAGAGTACCCACCAAGAATGTGAACTCTTCTCCATATGAGTTATGGAAGAAGAAAACTCCTAACCTAAGCTATTTACGCCCTTGGGGTTGTTTAGCTTATGTTCACATAACGGACCACCCTTTGGGAAAGTTGGGTCCAAGAGGGAGGAGGTGTGCCTTCCTTGGTTATGCTGAACAATCTAGGGGTTATGTGTTCTTGGATATAAGTCACAAAACTGGGAACATCTTTGATGCAAGGAATGCTAACTTTGTGGAGGATGAGTTCCCCAAAGTTGGTGAGCGTGGTGACTTAACCTCATTAAGCCAGATCCTAGATGAGGATCAACCAAGTGTCATAAGGACACCTGGGACACATGCACCTACTCTAGAGGGAGTACCTCAACCACATGGAGCAATGGCTCCAGAAATGCCTGTTGTTGTGGACCAACATGAGCAAGACCTCCAAGAGGAAGGTTTTGTTCAAGAGGGAGTTGAGGATACTCAAGAGCAAAATGTTGAGCCTCAAGAGATGGAGCATGAGTTGCCTCCATCTCAGCCTACATTGAGAAGATCAATGAGGAAATTTGGACCACCTAAAGAATGGTGGATCTTGGATAGTGAGGCAAATTTGGTTGCATCTGAGATAGATGAGCCAAGTAACATTAAGGAGGCTCTTGAGGGTGCACAGAGGGAAGAGTGGCTAAATGCAATGAAGGATGAGTTGCATTCAATGCATCTCAATGGGGTTTGGGAGCTAAGTGATCTTCCTCCAGGCCGTAAGGCAATTGGGAACAAGTGGGTTCTCAAGATCAAGGTGAACTCTGATGGAAGTATCGAAAGATACAAGGCCCGTTTGGTGGCCAAGGGTTTTACACAGAAGGAGGGTGTTGATTTCAAAGACACCTTCTCTCCTGTTGTGAAATTCACTTCCATCAGGATATTACTTGCCATCGTGGCAAATCTAGACCTAGAGTTACATCAGATGGATGTAAAGACCGCCTTTCTCAATGGTGATTTGAGTGAGGAGATATATATGAGACAACCTGAGGGGTTTGTCCAAAAGGGTCAAGAGGACAAGGTATGTAGACTAAAGAAGTCTATCTATGGTCTTAAGCAAGCTTCAAGACAGTGGTACTTGAAGTTTCACCATGCAATCACAAGCTATGGCTTTGTGATGATGCATGAAGACCATTGTGTATACTTGTACTCTTCTGGGTCTAGTTTTGCAGTATTGACTCTATATGTAGATGATATACTGATTGCAAGTAATGGGCTTGCATTGTTAAGTACCATCAAGGGATGGTTGTCTTCCACCTTTGACATGAAGGACATGGGAGAGGCTGCCTTTATCCTAGGGGTTAAGATCCTGAGGGATAGAAAGGCAAGGCTATTGGCCCTTTCTCAAGAGCCTTATATTGATAAGATTCTTGCAAGGTTCAACTTAACAAATGCAAAGCCCATGAGTACACCTCTTGCATATGGTTGCAAGATTGGAGAGGACTTGTGTCCTAAGACTCCAAAGGAGAAGGAAGAGATGGCTCAGGTCCCCTACCTAAGTGCCATTGGTAGCTTGATGTACGCCATGTTATGTACAAGGCCAGACATCAGCCAAGCGGTTGGACTTCTAGCACGATATTCTTCCAACCCTGGTCTGGAGCATTGGAAGAGTGTCAAGAGGATCCTAAGGTACCTCAAGGGTACTTTTATCCTATAAAATCCATATTTAGTCCCCTAAGGTTAAGGGTTGTCCTAATATGGCCCATTATCTCTAAAAGTGACTATTAAAGTCTCCTAACTCAACTAACATGTCCTATTTTGGTCCCTACTGTCAGCTCTGCCATTATGTTGGATGGAAATTGCCTACGTGGCACATAGATTGCCACGTGGCAGCTTCTTTTATGATAAGAAGTGACTAGATTGGGAAAATAATAAAGTTAAAGCTAAAATTGACATAAAATAATTTTAGTGACCTAAAAGCTAGTTAACCCAATCTTCCCCCATCTTCCCCAATCCCGCCACCACGCCTCCCCAATTCTTTTTGGATTCGAGCTGGCCGTCGCCGACCACCTCCGGCCTACCCGCTGCCAACCGAAAATCCGCCTTGATACCCACTCGGCCACTTCCTCTTCATCCACCATCTCGATGCCCTCCGTCTCGCCAGTCCGTCTCGCTGGTCCTCTCGCCGCTACCCATTTCGATCGTTGGATAATGAGGTGGCGCGACGCTATGATTAAGGTGGCCAATAAGCAGAAAGAGGAGCAATTTCTCTCTTTTTGGGGGGGTTTCAATTGATGATTTCAAACTAATGTTCATCGGATGGGATTAGGGTGGCCGCTGGAAGCTCTTCATTTGGGACGGATGCGAGTTGGGTGGGATTCGTCGAGTAGGGCCCATAGGATCCATCCAGTCATCCGTCCGTCGCTTCGATTTCCTCTGGCCTTTTCCACCTCTTGTGCGTTATCCACATTCTGCTGACAGGTCGAGGCAACAAACGGCGAAACGGACGAATTGAATGAAGCATCGAAGAAACCTGGGACGAATCGAAGAATCAAAGAAACTGATGAAATGACGATGAAGAAACAACAATCAGGCTCAGATTTGAAGGATTCTAAAGAGAGGAGGAAACGACAATCAAGCGAACGACGATCGAATTGGGGAGGCGTGGCGGCGGGATTGGGGAAGATGGAGGAAGATTGGGTTAACTAGCTTTTAGGTCACTAAAATTATTTTATGTCAATTTTAGCTTTAACTTTATTATTTTCCCAATCTAGACTTCTTATCATAAAAGAAGCTGCCACGTGGCAATCTATGTGCCACATAGGCAATTTCCATCCAACATAATGGCAGAACTGACAGTAGGGACCAAAATAGGACACGTTAGTTGAGTTAAGGAACTTTAATAGTCACTTTTAGAGATAAGGGACTACAACCCTGACAACCCTTAAAGTTAGGAAGAGTTGTATGAGATTTTTACCCTCAAGGGTACTAAGGATTATTGGCTTTGTTACCAAGGTAAAGACCTTGGTTTACGTGGCTATTCTGATGCTGATTGGGGAGGAGATAGAGACTCCAGCAAGTCTACATCTGGTTATCTTTTCATGCTAAATGGTGGGGCTACTACTTGGTGTAGTAAGAAGCAAACTTGTACAGCATTGTCCACAATGGAGGCTGAATTTGTTTCATGTGCCTCAGCTGTACAAGAAGCCCTTTGGCTAGGTTATTTCCTTAAGAATTTGGAGTCCAGGGTTTCTATTGAGAAACCTATTACTATCTACAGTGATAGTATGGCAGCCATGGCTTATACCAAGGACCCCAAATACCATGGAAAAACCAAGCACATTAGCATGAAATATAACTTTGTGCGGGATGCAATTGAAGAGGGTGAAGTTAGGATTGAGTACATTTCTACAGACCTGATGGTGGCAGATCCTCTCACTAAGCCATTGCCACCACTTGTATTTGCTCGACATGTTAGAGCAATGGGTCTTAGAAGAATGTAAATGTTGGATGTACTTCACCTCTTTGGTGTCACACATGTTATGTATTTCTTTGAAATAATACAGATTATTTTATGAAATACTCAGTTCAATTTTATGAATCACAACGAACAAATGAACATGTCAAACATAGGCAGAGGATGACTTTCTCACACAAGTCATCCGCCCTTGATCTTTGTGTAAGATTAAGGATGAGACTGGCTAAAGACTTAAATGAAACTTAAGTGAATGATACATTTAAGTGGGAGTCATGCTCCAACACATGACACTTTAGCTTTTATGGTCGCCTTGATTATGAGTAATCAAGATTCAATGCTTTGGTGCATTCAGTTTGTATGACCATTCATACATCCTAGCCTATGTTAGATGTAAGCTAAGGCTTACATGGAGAAATTTCATGGTTATTGACATGTCCTCCTTTTATATGTTAAGAGGAGTACACTTCATGGTGTTTTAAGAGGGAGAAATGACACACTCCTCAATTGGAATGGAGATCACTCCAAGTGGGAGTGACATGAGTAAAACACCTTAGAAGTGTATTATGGAACTTTAATGGATGTGTTTCCAAGTGTTCCATGACCATGAAATACGACCAGAGAAGAATTTAAGCAAGTTGTCTCTATTCTTGCTTAGTGTGAGATTCTTCGAATCAGACTCTTAGTGACTATGGCTTGCTATTAGGAAGTTGAGTTAATTATGATTACTTTGATTGGTTGTCGAAGGTCTTAGAGAAATGAGACTGGAGTATCCTCCTTTTGGGTAATCATGTTAACTCATTGACCTAAGTAGTTGAAGCTAAAAGGAAAGACATTAAGATGATACACGTTCACTAAATTCAATCTTGGGCCCACATATTACTGTGAGTAGTATGCTAGATTGAATGACAAGTGATTGAAATGAGTACTCAATGCTTAATACAATCATGGATTTCAAGGAGTTGAAATTCTAAGAAAGAGACTGATTGTGATTAAGAAGTGTATCATATGTCTGGGGTCTGAAAGGCATAACTTGATGTGTTCAAGCAAGCTTGATGTGTTTAAGCAACACACTTGAATTTGATGTGTTCAAAGGAAAGTTTGAAGAAGTTCAAACTATGAGGAGAGGACAATCTTCTATTGAGAGTCTAACAACCTCAATGGAAGAGACTTAGTGTGTGTGCCTGAGGTCGCACCCACAACTCTATATATGTAGAAGTGTCTGGATTATTTCGGCTATAAGGATTAAGGAGTTTGTTTTGAGTGGGAGCTGGAAGTTTAAAAGCATCTTAGTGCGAGTGGGAGTTTGTTGGAATTCTTGGCGCACCAAGATCCTTTTAAGATAGGATTTGAGCTCATTGAGCTAACTCTAGCTTGAACAGCTATCTAAGGCAGCTAGAAGTAGCTCCCTTTAGCTCAAGTCAGCTCACTTAAGCTTTAAGCTATAAGTAGCTCAAAGTAGTTAGACTTTAGCTCAAGTTAGCTTATGTCAGCTCACTAAGTAGCTCAAGGTAGCTGGACTTCAGCTCAAGTCAGCTCAAGTCAGCTCACTTCAGCTATAAGTAGCTCAAAGTAGCTGGACTTCAGCTCAAGTCAGCTCAAGTTCAGCTCATAAGTCAGCTCACTTCAGCTATAAGTAGCTCAAAGTAGCTGGACTTCAGCTCAAGTCAGCTCACTTCAGCTATAAGTAGCTCAAAGTAGCTGGACTTCAGCTCAAGTTAGCTCAAGTCACAGCTTTCAGCTTTTGGTAGCTGAATGTAGCTGGACTTCAGTTCACTTCAGCTGAGAGCAGCTAACTCCAGCTCAAGGTCAGCTCTAGGAGCTGGACCTCAGTTCATGGTGCTTGGTTGGAGCTCAAAGGAGCTCAATGGTGCATAAGTAGCATAGTGAGCTAGCTTTGTGCCAGCTCACCTTGCTTTTAGCTCAAAACCACCAAGAGACACATCTTTTGTGTAAAGGTATGTCTCTTCATCAAAAGAGATGACTATTGGCTAAAAGAACATGTCCTTTCATCCAAAGGAAGTGTTCCTTGAGTGAATAGACATGTATATTCGGCCATGGGGTGGTTGGGGTGACATGTTATTGCACCAAGAATGATGTCCTTTGACATCAAGAGACATGTATATTCGGCCATGAGGTGGTTGGGGTGGTTATTGCACCAAGAATGTCCTTTGACATTAAGAGACATGTATTTTCGGCCATGAGGTGGGGGTAGAAAGAGACATGTATATTCGGCCATGGGTTGGTTATAGCACCAAGAGATGTCTCTTGACCAAAGGGACATGTCTCTTAGGCCAAAGGAAGTGTTCCTTGGCCAAAAGACATGTATTTTCGCCACCATACATGACCCTTAGCCAAAGGAAGTGTTCTTTGGCTTAAAAGACACCTTTCTTGGTGTAAAGGTGTGCCTTTTGGTCATCTATAAATAGCCTTTAGTGGCTGGCCATTTTAAGCACGAATTTGGCACTCCATTTGCTCCATTTTCTTGAGAGAAAATTATTCTCCTCCTATTTCCTTTAGAGGCCGAAATATTAAACACTTTTTGAGAGCATTGTGGGTGGATTTACATAGAGATTGTTCATCTCTATTTCAAGCTTCAAGGTGCTCCTCTAAGATCAAGTTCTTCCTCAAGTTTTTGCCAAAGATAACAAAGAAGAAAGGTGCACATCTTTTCTTGGTTTAGTAGCATGTTAGGTTTCATTTCTTATGTATGTTCTTAGTAGCATGCTAGGATTTATTTAACACTAATATGTATGTTGATCTTGATATGTTGTTATAACATAAAGAAATTAGAATGCATGCCTATATCCATGTTGAATTCAAATGATCAAATATGCATGTGGCCACAGTTCCATTCCGTTTTTTCCATTTCATTCCAAACTAGTTGTGAATGTTTCCATTTCATTCCAAACTAGTTGTGAATGTTTCCATTTCATTCCAAACAAGTTGTGAATATTTCCGTTTCATTCCAAACTAGTTGTGAATGTTTCCATTTCATTCCAAACAAGTTGTGAATGTTTCCTTTTCATTCCAAACAAGTTGTGAATGTTTCCATTTCATTCCAAACAAGTTGTGAATGTTTCCATTTCATTCCAAACAAGTTGTGAATGTTTCCATTTCATTCCAAACTAGTTGTGAATGTTTCCATTTCATTCCAAACAAGTTGTGAATGTTTCCATTTCATTCCAAACAAGTTGTGAATGTTTCCATTTCATTCCAAACTAGTTGTGAATGTTTCCATTTCATTCCAAACTAGTTGTGAATGTTTCCATTTCATTCCAAAACTAGTTGTGAATGTTTCCATTTCATTCCAAACAAGTTGTGAATGTTTCCATTTCATTCCAAACTAGTTGTGAATGTTTCCATTTCATTCCAAACTAGTTGTGAATGTTTCCATTTCATTCCAAACTAGTTGTGAATGTTTCCATTTCATTCCAAACTAGTTGTGAATGTTTCCATTTCATTCCAAACTAGTTGTGAATGTTTCCATTTCATTCCAAACAAGTTGTGAATGTTTCCATTTCATTCCAAACAAGTTGTGAATGTTTCCATTTCATTCCAAACAAGTTGTGAATGTTTCCATTTCATTCCAAACTAGTTGTGAATGTTTCCATTTCATTCCAAACTTGTTGTGAATGTTTCCATTTCATTCCAAACTAGTTGTGAATGTTTCCATTTCATTCCAAACTAGTTGTGAATGTTTCCATTTCATTCCAAAACTAGTTGTGAATGTTTCCATTTCATTCCAAACTAGTTGTGAATGTTTCCATTTCATTCCAAAACTTGTTGTGAATGTTTCCATTTCATTCCAAACTAGTTGTGAATGTTTCCATTTCATTCCAAACTAGTTGTGAATGTTTCCATTTCATTCCAAAACAAGTTGTGAATGTTTCCATTTCATTCCAAACAAGTTGTGAATGTTTCCATTTCATTCCAAAACAAGTTGTGAATGTTTCCATTTCATTCCAAACTAGTTGTGAATGTTTCCATTTCATTCCAAAACTAGTTGTGAATGTTTCCATTTCATTCCAAACTAGTTGTGAATGTTTCCATTTCATTCCAAACTAGTTGTGAATGTTTCCATTTCATTCCAAACTAGTTGTGAATGTTTCCATTTCATTCCAAACTAGTTGTGAATGTTTCCATTTCATTCCAAACAAGTTGTGAATGTTTCCATTTCATTCCAAATTTGTTGTGAATGTTTCCATTTCATTCCAAACTAGTTGTGAATGTTTCCATTTCATTCCAAAACAAGTTGTGAATGTTTCCATTTCATTCCAAACAAGTTGTGAATGTTTCCATTTCATTCCAAACACCATTTCATTCCAAAACTAGTTGTGAATGTTTCCATTTCATTCCAAACTAGTTGTGAATGTTTCCATTTCATTCCAAACTAGTTGTGAATGTTTCCATTTCATTCCAAACTAGTTGTGAATGTTTCCATTTCATTCCAAACTAGTTGTGAATGTTTCCATTTCATTCCAAACAAGTTGTGAATGTTTCCATTTCATTCCAAACAAGTTGTGAATGTTTCCATTTCATTCCAAACTAGTTGTGAATGTTTCCATTTCATTCCAAACTTCTTGTGAATGTTTCCATTTCATTCCAAACAAGTTGTGAATGTTTCCATTTCATTCCAAACAAGTTGTGAATGTTTCCATTTCATTCCAAACAAGTTCCGAATGTTTCCATTTCATTCAAAACTAGTTGTGAATGTTTCCATTTCATTCCAAACTAGTTGTGAATGTTTCCATTTCATTCCAAACTAGTTGTGAATGTTTCCATTTCATTCCAAACTAGTTGTGAATGTTTCCATTTCATTCCAAACTAGTTGTGAATGTTTCCATTTCATTCCAAACAAGTTGTGAATGTTTCCATTTCATTCCAAACTAGTTGTGAATGTTTCCATTTCATTCCAAACTAGTTGTGAATGTTTCCATTTCATTCCAAACAAGTTGTGAATGTTTCCATTTCATTCCAAACTAGTTGTGAATGTTTCCATTTCATTCCAAAAGTTGTTGTGAATGTTTCCATTTCATTCCAAACCAGTTGTGAATGTTTCCATTTCATTCCAAACAAGTTGTGAATGTTTCCATTTCATTCCAAACTTGTTGTGAATGTTTCCATTTCATTCCAAACTAGTTGTGAATGTTTCCATTTCATTCCAAACAAGTTGTGAATGTTTCCATTTCATTCCAAACTAGTTGTGAATGTTTCCATTTCATTCCAAACTAGTTGTGAATGTTTCCATTTCATTCCAAACTAGTTGTGAATGTTTCCATTTCATTCCAAACTAGTTGTGAATGTTTCCATTTCATTCCAAACTAGTTGTGAATGTTTCCATTTCATTCCAAACAAGTTGTGAATGTTTCCATTTCATTCCAAACAAGTTGTGAATGTTTCCATTTCATTCCAAACAAGTTGTGAATGTTTCCATTTCATTCCAAACTAGTTGTGAATGTTTCCATTTCATTCCAAACTAGTTGTGAATGTTTCCATTTCATTCCAAACTAGTTGTGAATGTTTCCATTTCATTCCAAACTAGTTGTGAATGTTTCCATTTCATTCCAAACTTGTTGTGAATGTTTCCATTTCATTCCAAACAAGTTGTGAATGTTTCCATTTCATTCCAAACAAGTTGTGAATGTTTTCCATTTCATTCCAAACAAGTTGTGAATGTTTCCATTTCATTCCAAACAAGTTGTGAATGTTTCCATTTCATTCCAAACTAGTTGTGAATGTTTCCATTTCATTCCAAACAAGTTGTGAATGTTTCCATTTCATTCCAAACTAGTTGTGAATGTTTCCATTTCATTCCAAACTAGTTGTGAATGTTTCCATTTCATTCCAAACAAGTTGTGAATGTTTCCATTTCATTCCAAACAAGTTGTTGTGAATGTTTCCATTTCATTCCAAAACTAGTTGTGAATGTTTCCATTTCATTCCAAAACTTGTTGTGAATGTTTCCATTTCATTCCAAACTAGTTGTGAATGTTTCCATTTCATTCCAAACAAGTTGTGAATGTTTTCCATTTCATTCCAAACTAGTTGTGAATGTTTCCATTTCATTCCAAACTAGTTGTGAATGTTTCCATTTCATTCCAAACAAGTTGTGAATGTTTCCATTTCATTCCAAACTAGTTGTGAATGTTTCCATTTCATTCCAAACTAGTTGTGAATGTTTCCATTTCATTCCAAACTAGTTGTGAATGTTTCCATTTCATTTCAAACTTGTTGTGAATGTTTCCATTTCATTCCAAACAAGTTGTGAATGTTTCCATTTCATTCCAAACAAGTTGTGAATGTTTCCATTTCATTCCAAACTAGTTGTGAATGTTTCCATTTCATTCCAAAACAAGTTGTGAATGTTTCCATTTCATTCCAAACAAGTTGTGAATGTTTCCATTTCATTCCAAACTAGTTGTGAATGTTTCCATTTCATTCCAAACTAGTTGTGAATGTTTCCATTTCATTCCAAACAAGTTGTGAATGTTTCCATTTCATTCCAAACTAGTTGTGAATGTTTCCATTTCATTCCAAACAAGTTGTGAATGTTTCCATTTCATTCCAAACTAGTTGTGAATGTTTCCATTTCATTCCAAACTAGTTGTGAATGTTTCCATTTGATTCCAAAACAAGTTGTGAATGTTTCCATTTCATTCCAAACTAGTTGTGAATGTTTCCATTTCATTCCAAACTAGTTGTGAATGTTTCCATTTCATTCCAAACTACAAGTTGTGAATGTTTCCATTTCATTCCAAACAAGTTGTGAATGTTTCCATTTCATTCCAAACTTGTTGTGAATGTTTCCATTTCATTCCAAACTAGTTGTGAATGTTTCCATTTCATTCCAAACAAGTTGTGAATGTTTCCATTTCATTCCAAACTAGTTGTGAATGTTTCCATTTCATTCCAAACTTGTTGTGAATGTTTCCATTTCATTCCAAACTAGTTGTGAATGTTTCCATTTCATTCCAAACAAGTTGTGAATGTTTCCATTTCATTCCAAACTAGTTGTGAATGTTTCCATTTCATTCCAAACTAGTTGTGAATGTTTCCATTTCATTCCAAACTAGTTGTGAATGTTTCCATTTCATTCCAAACTAGTTGTGAATGTTTCCATTTCATTCCAAACTAGTTGTGAATGTTTCCATTTCATTCCAAACAAGTTGTGAATGTTTCCATTTCATTCCAAACAAGTTGTGAATGTTTCCATTTCATTCCAAACAAGTTGTGAATGTTTCCATTTGTGATTCCAAACAAGTTGTGAATGTTTCCATTCATTCATTCCAAACAAGTTGTGAATGTTTCCATTTCATTCCAAACTAGTTGTGAATGTTTCCATTTCATTCCAAACTAGTTGTGAATGTTTCCATTTCATTCCAAACTAGTTGTGAATGTTTCCATTTCATTCCAAAACTAGTTGTGAATGTTTCCATTTCATTCCAAACTAGTTGTGAATGTTTCCATTTCATTCCAAACTAGTTGTGAATGTTTCCATTTCATTCCAAACTAGTTGTGAATGTTTCCATTTCATTCCAAACTAGTTGTGAATGTTTCCATTTCATTCCAAACAAGTTGTGAATGTTTCCATTTCATTCCAAACTAGTTGTGAATGTTTCCATTTCATTCCAAACTAGTTGTGAATGTTTCCATTTCATTCCAAACTAGTTGTGAATGTTTCCATTTCATTCCAAACAAGTTGTGAATGTTTCCATTTCATTCCAAACTAGTTGTGAATGTTTCCATTTCATTCCAAACTAGTTGTGAATGTTTCCATTTCATTCCAAACAAGTTGTGAATGTTTCCATTTCATTCCAAACTAGTTGTGAATGTTTCCATTTCATTCCAAACTAGTTGTGAATGTTTCCATTTCATTCCAAACAAGTTGTGAATGTTTCCATTTCATTCCAAACTAGTTGTGAATGTTTCCATTTCATTCCAAACAAGTTGTTGAATGTTTCCATTTCATTCCAAACTAACAAGTTGTGAATGTTTCCATTTCATTCCAAACTAGTTGTGAATGTTTCCATTTCATTCCAAACAAGTTGTGAATGTTTCCATTTCATTCCAAAACAAGTTGTGAATGTTTCCATTTCATTCCAAACAAGTTGTGAATGTTTCCATTTCATTCCAAACTAGTTGTGAATGTTTCCATTTCATTCCAAACAAGTTGTGAATGTTTCCATTTCATTCCAAACAAGTTGTGAATGTTTCCATTTCATTCCAAACTAGTTGTGAATGTTTCCATTTCATTCCAAACAAGTTGTGAATGTTTCCATTTCATTCCAAACAAGTTGTGAATGTTTCCATTTCATTCCAAAACAAGTTGTGAATGTTTCCATTTCATTCCAAACTAGTTGTGAATGTTTCCATTTCATTCCAAACAAGTTGTGAATGTTTCCATTTCATTCCAAACTAGTTGTGAATGTTTCCATTTCATTCCAAACAAGTTGTGAATGTTTCCATTTCATTCCAAACAAGTTGTGAATGTTTCCATTTCATTCCAAACAAGTTGTGAATGTTTCCATTTCATTCCAAACTAGTTGTGAATGTTTCCATTTCATTCCAAACTAGTTGTGAATGTTTCCATTTCATTCCAAACAAGTTGTGAATGTTTCCATTTCATTCCAAACTAGTTGTGAATGTTTCCATTTCATTCCAAACTAGTTGTGAATGTTTCCATTTCATTCCAAACTAGTTGTGAATGTTTCCATTTCATTCCAAACTAGTTGTGAATGTTTCCATTTCATTCCAAAACTAGTTGTGAATGTTTCCATTTCATTCCAAACAAGTTGTGAATGTTTCCATTTCATTCCAAACTAGTTGTGAATGTTTCCATTTCATTCCAAACTAGTTGTGAATGTTTCCATTTCATTCCAAACAAGTTGTGAATGTTTCCATTTCATTCCAAACAAGTTGTGAATGTTTCCATTTCATTCCAAACTAGTTGTGAATGTTTCCATTTCATTCCAAACTAGTTGTGAATGTTTCCATTTCATTCAAAACAAGTTGTGAATGTTTCCATTTCATTCCAAACAAGTTGTTCCAATGTTTCCATTTCCATTTCCAAAACTTGTGTGAATGTTTCCATTTCATTCCAAACAAGTTGTGAATGTTTCCATTTCATTCCAAACTAGTTGTGAATGTTTCCATTTCATTCCAAACAAGTTGTGAATGTTTCCATTTCATTCCAAACTAGTTGTGAATGTTTCCATTTCATTCCAAACTAGTTGTGAATGTTTCCATTTCTTTCCAAACTAGTTGTGAATGTTTCCATTTCATTCCAAAACTAGTTGTGAATGTTTCCATTTCATTCCAAACTAGTTGTGAATGTTTCCATTTCATTCCAAACTAGTTGTGAATGTTTCCATTTCATTCCAAACTAGTTGTGAATGTTTCCATTTCATTCCAAACAAGTTGTGAATGTTTCCATTTCATTCCAAACTAGTTGTGAATGTTTCCATTTCATTCCAAACTAGTTGTGAATGTTTTTCATTCATTTGTTTCATTTTCATTCCAAACAAGTTGTGAATGTTTCCATTTCATTCCAAACTAGTTGTGAATGTTTCCATTTCATTCCAAACTAGTTGTGAATGTTTCCATTTCATTCCAAACTAGTTGTGAATGTTTCCATTTCATTCCAAACTTGTTGTGAATGTTTCCATTTCATTCCAAACTAGTTGTGAATGTTTCCATTTCATTCCAAACTAGTTGTGAATGTTTCCATTTCATTCCAAACTAGTTGTGAATGTTTCCATTTCATTCCAAACTAGTTGTGAATGTTTCCATTTCATTCCAAACTAGTTGTGAATGTTTCCATTTCATTCCAAACTTGTTGTGAATGTTTCCATTTCATTCCAAACTAGTTGTGAATGTTTCCATTTCATTCCAAACTAGTTGTGAATGTTTCCATTTCATTCCAAACTAGTTGTGAATGTTTCCATTTCATTCCAAACTAGTTGTGAATGTTTCCATTTCATTCCAAACTAGTTGTGAATGTTTCCATTTCATTCCAAACTAGTTGTGAATGTTTCCATTTCATTCCAAACAAGTTGTGAATGTTTCCATTTCATTCCAAACTAGTTGTGAATGTTTCCATTTCATTCCAAACTAGTTGTGAATGTTTCCATTTCATTCCAAACTAGTTGTGAATGTTTCCATTTCATTCCAAACAAGTTGTGAATGTTTCCATTTCATTCCAAACAAGTTGTGAATGTTTCCATTTCATTCCAAACTAGTTGTGAATGTTTCCATTTCATTCCAAACTAGTTGTGAATGTTTCCATTTCATTCCAAACTAGTTGTGAATGTTTCCATTTCATTCCAAACAAGTTGTGAATGTTTCCATTTCATTCCAAACTAGTTGTGAATGTTTTCATTTCATTCCAAACTTTCCATTTCATTGTGAATGTTTTGATGTTTCCATTCCAAAACAAGTTGTGAATGTTTCCATTTCATTCCAAACAAGTTGTGAATGTTTCCATTTCATTCCAAACTAGTTGTGAATGTTTCCATTTCATTCCAAACTAGTTGTGAATGTTTCCATTTCATTCCAAACTAGTTGTGAATGTTTCCATTTCATTCCAAACTAGTTGTGAATGTTTCCATTTCATTCCAAACTAGTTGTGAATGTTTCCATTTCATTCCAAACTAGTTGTGAATGTTTCCATTTCATTCCAAACAAGTTGTGAATGTTTCCATTTCATTCCAAACAAGTTGTGAATGTTTCCATTTCATTCCAAACAAGTTGTGAATGTTTCCATTTCATTCCAAACTAGTTGTGAATGTTTCCATTTTTCCAAACTAGTTGTGAATTTTCATTCCAAAACTAGTTGTGAATGTTTCCATTTCATTCCAAACTAGTTGTGAATGTTTCCATTTCATTCCAAACAAGTTTGTGAATGTTTCCATTTCATTCCAAACTAGTTGTGAATGTTTCCATTTCATTCCAAACTAGTTGTGAATGTTTCCATTTCATTCCAAACAAGTTGTGAATGTTTCCATTTCATTCCAAACTAGTTGTGAATGTTTCCATTTCATTCCAAACTAGTTGTGAATGTTTCCATTTCATTCCAAACTAGTTGTGAATGTTTCCATTTCATTCCAAACTTTTTGTGAATGTTTCCATTTCATTCCAAACTAGTTGTGAATGTTTCCATTTCATTCCAAACTAGTTGTGAATGTTTCCATTTCATTCCAAACTAGTTGTGAATGTTTCCATTTCATTCCAAACTAGTTGTGAATGTTTCCATTTCATTCCAAACTAGTTGTGAATGTTTCCATTTCATTCCAAACTAGTTGTGAATGTTTTCATTTCATTCCAAACTAGTTGTGAATGTTTCCATTTCATTCCAAACTAGTTGTGAATGTTTCCATTTCATTCCAAACTAGTTGTGAATGTTTCCATTTCATTCCAAACAAGTTGTGAATGTTTCCATTTCATTCCAAACTAGTTGTGAATGTTTTTCCATTTCATTCCAAACAAGTTGTGAATGTTTCCATTTTCATTCCAAACAAGTTGTGAATGTTTCCATTTCATTCCAAACTAGTTGTGAATGTTTCCATTTCATTCCAAAACTAGTTGTGAATGTTTCCATTTCATTCCAAACTAAGTTGTGAATGTTTCCATTTCATTCCAAACAAGTTGTGAATGTTTCCATTTCATTCCAAACTAGTTGTGAATGTTTCCATTTCATTCCAAAACAAGTTGTGAATGTTTCCATTTCATTCCAAACAAGTTGTGAATGTTTCCATTTCATTCCAAACAAGTTGTGAATGTTTCCATTTCATTCCAAACAAGTTGTGAATGTTTCCATTTCATTCCAAACTAGTTGTGAATGTTTCCATTTCATTCCAAACTAGTTGTGAATGTTTCCATTTCATTCCAAACTAGTTGTGAATGTTTCCATTTCATTCCAAACTAGTTGTGAATGTTTCCATTTCATTCCAAACTAGTTGTGAATGTTTCCATTTCATTCCAAACTAGTTGTGAATGTTTCCATTTCATTCCAAACAAGTTGTGAATGTTTCCATTTCATTCAAAACAAGTTGTGAATGTTTCCATTTCATTCCAAACTAGTTGTGAATGTTTCCATTTCATTCCAAACTAGTTGTGAATGTTTCCATTTCATTCAAAACTTGATGTGAATGTTTTCGTTTCATTCCAAACTTTCCATTTCATTCCAAACTTGTTGTGAGTGTTTCCATTTCATTCCAAACTAGTTGTGAATGTTTCCATTTCATTCCAAACTAGTTGTGAATGTTTCCATTTCATTCCAAACTAGTTGTGAATGTTTCCATTTCATTCCAAACTAGTTGTGAATGTTTCCATTTCATTCCAAACTAGTTGTGAATGTTTCCATTTCATTCCAAACAAGTTGTGAATGTTTCCATTTCATTCCAAACTAGTTGTGAATGTTTCCATTTCATTCCAAACTAGTTGTGAATGTTTCCATTTCATTCCAAACTTTGTTTGTGAATGTTTCCATTTCATTCCAAACTAGTTGTGAATGTTTGTTTCCATTTCATTCCAAACTTGTGAATGTTGTGAATGTTTCCATTTCATTCCAAACAAGTTGTGAATGTTTCCATTTCATTCCAAACTAGTTGTGAATGTTTCCATTTCATTCCAAACAAGTTGTGAATGTTTCCATTTCATTCCAAACTAGTTGTGAATGTTTCCATTTCATTCCAAACTAGTTGTGAATGTTTCCATTTCATTCCAAACTAGTTGTGAATGTTTCCATTTCATTCCAAACTAGTTGTGAATGTTTCCATTTCATTCCAAACAAGTTGTGAATGTTTCCATTTCATTCCAAACTAGTTGTGAATGTTTCCATTTCATTCCAAACTAGTTGTGAATGTTTCCATTTCATTCCAAACTAGTTGTGAATGTTTCCATTTCATTCCAAACATTCCAAACTTGTTGTGAATGTTTCCATTTCATTCCAAACTAGTTGTGAATGTTTCCATTTCATTCCAAAAACTAGTTGTGAATGTTTCCATTTCATTCCAAACAAGTTGTGAATGTTTCCATTTCATTCCAAACAAGTTGTGAATGTTTCCATTTCATTCCAAACTAGTTGTGAATGTTTCCATTTCATTCCAAACTAGTTGTGAATGTTTCCATTTCATTCCAAACTAAGTTGTGAATGTTTCCATTTCATTCCAAACTAGTTGTGAATGTTTCCATTTCATTCCAAACAAGTTGTGAATGTTTCCATTTCATTCCAAACAAGTTGTGAATGTTTCCATTTCATTCCAAACTAGTTGTGAATGTTTCCATTTCATTCCAAACTAGTTGTGAATGTTTCCATTTCATTCCAAACAAGTTGTGAATGTTTCCATTTCATTCCAAACTAGTTGTGAATGTTTCCATTTCATTCCAAACAAGTTGTGAATGTGATACGATCAAAGAAGGCACAACCAAGGATGGCAAGGATCCATTGAAGATAACTAGTGGACCATTGACAAGGAAGGAGGCTAAGGAGCTCACTAGTGCACTTCAAGCTCGGATGTTGACAGATTGGCGATGTTCTGGTGGAAAAATCATATCTTGAGCTAAACAGATCAGAATTGAGTGATTCTTGATTCATTGGAAAGATAACATCTAGAGCTACAAATCATATGAAGACCATGAAACCCAGTTTTCACGTTAAGGAGGTCCAATTTAGCTTCAAAGTCACGATTTACGAGTTATCGCTGGTTCAGAAGCAGTTGCAGTATTTTGGGCATATCTTTGGCTTTAGATGTCCGTTTTGTGTGGTTCAGGTGTCATTTCAAAGCTAAGAAAGAGATCTACAACTTTCATGCTTTGAATTTTGAGAAATCATGGCTGCATCAAGTTCAAATTTCAGCTTGAAGTTGAAGACACAAGCAGGAACCACCTGAGAAGACTATTTTGGGGTTTTTATGGCCAATCTTGTTTTGTAACGTATTTTATTTTATTTTCCTGTTTATTTACATTATTTAGGATGTTATTTAGGCCATGGAAGTGATTCAGGTCACTTAGGATAAATGGAATTCGCTGCACACCTTAAACATGTGTTAAAAGTGTGTAGGAATCCTAGTTTGACTAGGTTTTCTTGAGTCCTTTGTAACTAGGTTTCCTAGGTGACTTGGGCTGCGAATTTTGCCCAGATTTTTACCCTAGTTTAGGCCTATATAAAGGCACATATTCTGGATGTAAACACACAGATTATGACATGAAATAATATTGCTCTTTGGAGAGGTTTTCTCTTTGGTTCTTTGTGGACTACCTTGGTGCACAAGTGTGCTTGTGTTCTTGGTGTTCTTATACTTCTCGTTTCTAGTCACAGGTTGATTAGGGGTGGGGGTCTTCAAACCTAGTCTCTTTGATGTCTTGTGGAGCTTGAAAAACATCTTGGGCGCGTTTCATGGTCTTTATACCATCGGGGTTCGCATCAGTTGGTATCAGAGCCACAAGTTCCATTGAAGGACATATCTTTGTGTTCTTGTTTATCTTCGGTTTTCTTTCAATTTTTTTCCAGTAATTTCATGTGTCTTAATTCTCTGTTTTAATCCTTTTTCTTCTTGTTTCAGGTCTGTCCTTTTTATTCCATCCTTGTTCAAGTCCGAAAATCACAAAAACAACAAAAAGAAGTCAATCCGTGTTGTCTAGTGTTCTCGGTTTCAAATTGTTTGTTCCTGATTATTTCTTATCTTTCTGTTTCATGTCCAGCCCTATTAATCTCTCTTGTTTTCATTGTTTCCAGCATCCTAGAGTCAAGAAAACACCAAAAAAAAAAGAAGGATCCAAGTTCAGGAAGTTTCGGTATCAAAAAGTTGTTTCAAAATTGTGCAAGTTTCAATAGTTTCTTGTTTTGGCCGAATAGAAAACTGACTTTTTGTCTTTGGCAGCAAGGAATTTCAAGGAGAAAGTTTGTTTAGCATCAAAACAGCAAGCAAAAAAAGAAAAAAAAAAAAAAACAAAGAAAAAAAAGAAAAGAAAAAAGAAAAGAAAAGAGAAAAGAAAAGAGCTTGCAAAAAGAAGTTTTCACAAAGTGTTGAAAGTTTTTTTGCCCCAAAACCTATCCCATTGTTTTTGAGCCAAAAAGCTTTCTTTGTGGTTCTTGTGATCATCAATTGCAAGGGCTTCCTAGAGTCTTTTAAAGCTTGTTTAGCCCACCTCTTTTGGAGTCAAAATAGTTCTTCAAAAATTCAAGTTTTCTTGTGTGCTTTGAGGATAGTTTTCTTAGAACTTTTGAGAACTCTTTGAATAGCAATATCTCACTAACAAATTGAGTGTTTGAGTGTTCATCTTTTGAGTGAAACACGTGAGGTGAGTGTTTGTGAGGATCTTTGTTATTTTCAGGAGTATGGAGGGCCAGGAGGATAGGAGGATGGAAGTGAGAAACAATGATGAGCCAACCATGAGAGAGCTTCAAGAAACTCTCAATAGACTTGTGGGGAGGATTGAGGACATTGACTTGAGGTTGCCAAGGAGACCAAATCCCATCTTGCAACCAAGGAGAGGTCCAAGGAGAGAAGAACCCGAGGAGGAAGAAGGAGTTTGGCATGACCATGGGCTTCCAAGGAGGGGGGAGCCAAGGGAGGACAACAATCTCAACTCCATCAAGCTTACCATTCCATCTTTCCAAGGGAGGAGTGATCCCGATGCATATTGGGAGTGGGAGCAAAAGATTGAGATGGTGTTTGATTGCCATCATTACTCCGAGGAAAAGAAGGTTAAATTGGCTACCATAAAGTTCACTAATTATGCTCTTGTATGGTGGAATCAGGATGTTATTTCTAGGAGAAGGAATGAGGAGGAGCCCATACACACATGGAGAGCCCTTAAAGCCTTAATGAGGAGGAGATTTGTGCCTAGCTACTACACTAAAGATCAACGCCTCAAGCTTCAAAAGCTAGTGCAAGGCCAAAGGAGTGTGGAGGACTACCATAAAGACTTGGAGATGACCTTGACCCGAGCCAACATCATGGAGGATGAGGAGACCACCATTGCTAGATTCATTAATGGTCTCAATCCTGAGATTGCCAACAAAGTGGAAATGGTGCCTTATTTCAATATGGAGGACTTGCTTCACCATGCCACCGAGGCTGAGAGGATCATCAAGAGAGCAAAGGCATCCAAGATGTGTCAAGGAGGAATTTCCACATGGAGAGGAGCATGGAGTAAGGATGTGAGAGAAGTACCCAAGCCAAAAGTGGAGGCCACAAAAGGAGACTTGTCTCAACCTCAACAAGAAAAGTCAATCATGCTTGTACCACTTTCACCACAACAAGTCTTGGAGGATCAAAGAAAAATTCAAAGTGAGGTTGAGAGAAAAGAAAAAGAGGGGAAAGTTGAGGGCAAGAGTGATGAGGGGAAAGCCGAGAGAACAACCGAGAGATTAAGTGAGAAGAGTGAACATGAGGGGAAGAAGAGTGGAGAGTTCCCGAGAGAAGAAATTGAGTGCGAAGTTGAGAGAAGACAAGAGTGCAATGAACCCAAGCCGAGTGAAGAGAGAAAGACCTACAGAGAAGCCATACTTTCATCTAACATAACAAAGTCTTTTTCTAGTGTTGTGTTGTCTTCTTTTCAGGACTTAAGTGGAGATGAACTACAAGAATCAAGTGAGTTGCTGCCCATCGAAGAAGTTGGTGTTCCCAATATTCCAAGTCATGTCCCATGCATCAAACCAACAAAGGAGGTTGAGAAGGAACAATTTGAGGTAAGTCCAAGTGATTTCATATGCAAAAGTTTGCCTAACATTGTTTCTTATCCTATGTTTCAAGGGGATGAAATTAATGCAACTCCAACCGAAGTCATTGAGTGCAAAGGTGAAAATTTTGTGGTTCCTAACCAAAGGAAGATACTTGGAGACTAAGTCCAACCACTGTAATGTATTTCTTCCTAACACCTAGATTTGATGTAGTTTTGCATGAAAATCTCAAACAATGTGTGTTTGCTTGCAATGTTATTTTGACAAATGGTTTTCATGAAACTAGATTAAGAGAAGGAAGTAAGCATGAAACTTTGACAAAATATGGTTTTAAGCTTCTAATTCTTTGGTTTTGTCAAATCCTCTTTGGAATTGCTTGAGTTTCTCTAAAGAAAAATCTGTTTTGGAGTCTTTTGTTTTTGAATTTGTTTGTTTTGCATCCATTTCACATTGTTTTGTTTTGCCTCAAGTTAAATCTACTTCTTTGGAATTTTTCATGCATAAATTAGTTCATACACATACATTACATACTTCTTTGATTGCCATTCATGTTCAGCCCATTTTTGTGTGTCAATCTTTAATTTCCAGCAAGCATTTTTTTGTCATGACACATGCATTACACAAACTTTTGAGCATTGATCTTTTTGCTTTATGTCCAAACCTGAAAGTTTTTATTTTGAGTGAAAATTCTGGTTTTAAATTCAGCCTTTTAAGGAGGTATGTTGAGTCCTTTGTTTTGTGTCACATCCCATTCACAAATTTCATGCATTGTTGTGCATATACATGCAAAAATAAGTTTGCTACTGAATTGGTTTCACTTAATCCTATCTACTCCAATCTTGTTTCATTTAAAATGCTTAGGATTTTTGTGAAATTCATGCATCCTTGTTTTGTTATTAGTTTAGGCCACATTGTGTTCAATTCTTGTTTGTTTGAATGGCCTATGCAAACTATTGTCTTGACATGCATAACTTGTGTTTTTCATAACCATAACACTTGTGTGAGTTTAGGTCCATTTGTTTTGAGTGCATACAGCATCCCTAAGGTAAATTATTCCTACACTTTTCCTAGTTGTGAGAGTAATGTTTTTGAGATGGCAAAGGCAATGAAAGTGATGCCTAGAGTTAAGATGAAAATTGTGCAAAATTTCAGATTTTTTGTGCTAATTGCTTCTAACTTTGTTTTTGACCCTGGAGGTATCAAAATTATCATTGCATTTGGATATTGGTTCAGGTTTTTCACAAGATTAAAGCTCCATACACAAGCATTCCATGCTATTGGTGCTTATGTGAAAGGTAAGTGCTTATGTGTTGATTATTTCATTGTTATTGATTCAATTCCCTTTTCTAATGCAGGTTTTGATTCGAGGACGAATCCTTCTAAGGAGGGGGGAGCTGATACGATCAAAGAAGGCACAACCAAGGATGGCAAGGATCCATTGAAGATAACTAGTGGACCATTGACAAGGAAGAAGGCTAAGGAGCTCACTAGTGCACTTCAAGCTCGGATGTTGACAGATTGGCGATGTTCTGGTGGAAAAATCATATCTTCAGCTAAACTAATCAGAATTGAGTGATTCTTGATTCATTGGAAAGCTAACATCTGGAGCTACAAATCATATGCAGACCATGAAACCCAGTTTTCACGTTAAGGAGGTCCAATTTAGCTTCAAAGTCACGATTTGCGAGTTATCGCTGGTTCAGAAGCAGTTGCAGTATTTTGGGCATATCTTTGGCTTTAGATGTCCGTTTTGTGTGGTTCAGGTTTCATTTCAAAGCTAAGAAAGAGATCTACAACTTTCATGCTTTGCATTTTGAGAAATCATGGCTGCATCAAGTTCGAATTTCAGCTTGAAGTTGAAGACACAAGCAGGAACCACCTGAGAAGACTATTTTGGGGTTTTTATGGCCAATCTTGTTTTGTAACGTATTTTATTTTATTTTCCTATTTATTTACATTATTTAGGATGTTATTTAGGCCATGGAAGTGATTCAGGTCACTTAGGATAAATGGAATTCGCTGCACACCTTAAACATGTGTTAAAAGGGTGTAGGAATCCTAGTTTGACTAGGTTTTCTTGAGTCCTTTGTAACTAGGTTTCCTAGGTGACTTGGGCTGCGAATTTTGCCCAGATTTTTACCCTAGTTTAGGCCTATATAAAGGCACATATTCTGGATGTAAACACACAGATTATGCCAAAATAATATTGCTCTTTGGAGAGGTTTTCTCTTTGGTTCTTTGTGGACTACCTTGGTGCACAAGTGTGCTTGTGTTCTTGGTGTTCTGATACTTCTCATTTCTAGTCACAGGTTGATTAGGGGTGGGGGTCTTCAAATCCAGTCTCTTTGATGTCTTGTGGAGCTTGAAAAACATCTTGGGCGCGTTTCATGGTCTTTATACCATCGGGGTTCGCATCAATGTTTCCATTTCATTCCAAACAAGTTGTGAATGTTTCCATTTCATTCCAAACAAGTTGTGAATGTTTCCATTTCATTCCAAACTAGTTGTGAATGTTTCCATTTCATTCCAAACTATGTTGTGAATGTTTCCATTTCATTCCAAACTTGTTGTGAATGTTTCCATTTCATTCGAAAACAAGTTGTGAATGTTTCCATTCATTCCGAACTTGTTGTGAATGTTTCCTTTTCATTCCAAAACTAGTTGTGAATGTTTCCATTTCATTCCAAACTTGTTGTGAATGTTTCCATTTCATTCCAAACTAGTTGTGAATGTTTTCATTTCATTCCAAACTTGTTGTGAATGTTTCCATTTCATTCCAAACTAGTTGTGAATGTTTCCATTTCATTCCAAACAAGTTGTGAATGTTTCCATTTCATTCCAAACTAGTTGTGAATGTTTGCATTTCATTCCAAACAAGTTGTGAAAGTTTCCATTTCATTCCAAACTAGTTGTGAATGTTTCCATTTCATTCCAAACAAGTTGTGAATGTTTCCATTTCATTCCAAACAAGTTGTGAATGTTTCCATTTCATTCCAAACAAGTTGTGAATGTTTCCATTTCATTCCAAACTTCTAGTTGTGAATGTTTCCATTTCATTCCAAACTAGTTGTGAATGTTTCCATTTCATTCCAAACTAGTTGTGAATGTTTCCATTTCATTCCAAAACTAGTTGTGAATGTTTCCATTTCATTCCCAGAAAAAAAATCCATTTCCATTCTAATTAGTTGTGAATGTTTCCATTTCATTCCAAACAAGTTGTGAATGTTTCCATTTCATTCCAAACTAGTTGTCAATATTTCCATTTCATTCCAAACAAGTTGTGAATGTTTCCATTTCATTCCAAACAAGTTGTGAATGTTTCCATTTCATTCCAAACAAGTTGTGAATGTTTCTATTTCATTCCAAACTAGTTGTGAATGTTTCCATTTCATTCCAAACAAGTTGTGAATGTTTCCATTTCATTCCAAACTAGTTGTGAATGTTTCCATTTCATTCAAAACTAGTTGTGAATGTTTCCATTTCATTCCAAACAAGTTGTGAAAGTTTCCATTCATTCCAAACAAGTTGTGAATGTTTCCATTTCATTCCAAACAAGTTGTGAATGTTTCCATTTCATTCCAAACTAGTTGTGAATGTTTCCATTTCATTCCAAACAAGTTGTGAATGTTTAAATTTCATTCCAAACACAAGTTCTTGAATGTTTTGTGAATTTTCCATTCCAAACAAGTTATGAATGTTTCCATTTCATTCTAAACAAGTTGTGAATGTTTCCACTTTCCATTCCAAACAAGTTGTGAATGTTTCCATTTCATTCCAAACAAGTTGTGAATGTTTCCCAAACAAGTTGTTTCCATTCATTCCAAACTAGTTGTGAATGTTTCCATTTCATTCCAAACAAGTTGTGAATGTTTCCATTTCATTCCAAACTAGTTGTGAATGTTTCCATTTCATTCCAAACAAGTTGTGAATGTTTCCATTTCATTCCAAACAAGTTGTGAATGTTTCCATTTCATTCCAAACAAGTTGTGAATGTGATTTTTCCATTTCATTCCAAACTAGTTGTGAATGTTTCCATTTCTTTCCAAACAAGTTGTGAATGTTTCCATTTCATTCCAAACAAGTTGTGAATGTTTCCATTTCATTCCAAACTAGTTGTGAATGTTTCCATTTCATTCCAAACTAGTTGTGAATGTTTCCATTTCATTCCAAACTAGTTGTGAATGTTTCCATTTCATTCAAAACAAGTTGTGAATGTTTCCATTTCATTCCAAACAAGTTGTGAATGTTTCCATTTCATTCCAAACTAGTTGTGAATGTTTCCATTTCATTCCAAACAAGTTGTGAATGTTTCCATTTCATTCCAAACTAGTTGTGAATGTTTCCATTTCATTCCAAACAAGTTGTGAATGTTTCCATTTCATTCCAAACAAGTTGTGAATGTTTCCATTTCATTCCAAACAAGTTGTGAATGTTTCCATTTCATTCCAAACAGGTTGTGAATGTTTCCATTTCAATGTTTTCAAATGTTTCATTTCATTCAAAACAAGTTGTGAATGTTTCCATTTCATTCCAAACAAGTTGTGAATGTTTCCATTTCATTCCAAACAAGTTGTGAATGTTTCCATTTCATTCCAAACAAGTTGTGAATGTTTCCATTTCATTCCAAATGAGGTTGTGAATGTTTCCATTTCATTCCAAACTCAGTTGTGAATGTTTCCATTTCATTCCAAACTAGTTGTGAATGTTTCCATTTCATTCCAAACTAGTTGTGAATGTTTCCATTTCATTCCAAACAAGTTGTGAATGTTTCCATTTCGTTCCAAACAAGTTGTGAATGTTTCCATTTCATTCCAAACAAGTTGTGAATGTTTCCATTTCATTCCAAACAAGTTGTGAATGTGTCCATTTCATTACGACACCCCAAACAAGTTGTGAATGTTTCCATTTCATTCCAAACAAGTTGTGAATGTTTCCATTTCATTCCAAACAAGTTGTGAATGTTTCCATTTCATTCCAAACTAGTTGTGAATGTTTCCATTTCATTCCAAACTAGTTGTGAATGTTTCCATTTCATTCCAAACAAGTCGTGAATGTTTCCATTTCATTCCAAATTAGTTGTTGGTGTTTCCATTCAATGCATTCAATTCATGACAAATGAGGTGTGAATGTTTTCCATTTCATTCCAAACTAGTTTTTAATGTTTCCATTTCATTCCAAAAAAGTTGTGAATGTTTCCATTTCATTCCAAACTAGTTGTGAATGTTTCCATTTCATTCCAAACAAGTTGTGAATGTTTCCATTTCATTCTAAGCTAGTTGTGAATGTTTCCATTTCATTCTAAACCAGTTGTGAATGTTCCATTTCATTCTCTTAACTAGTTGTGAATGGTTACATTTCATTCCAAATAAGTTGCGAATGTTTGCATTGTTTCCTTCCAAACTAGTTGTGAATGTTTCCATTTCATTCCAAACTAGTTGTGAATGTTTCCATTTCATTGCAAACTAGTTGTGAATGTTTCCATTTCATTCCAAACTTGTTGTGAATGTTCCCATTTTGTTCCAAACTTGTTGTGAATGTTTCCATTTCATTGCAAACAAGTTGTGAAAGTTTCCATTTCATTCCAAACTAGTTGTGAATGTTTCCATTTCATTCCAAACAAGTTGTGAATGTTTCCATTTCATTCCAAACTAGTTGTGAATGTTTCCATTTCATTCCAAACAAGGTTGTGAATGTTTCAATTGTTTCCATTTCATTCCAAAGAACTTGTGAATGTTTCCATTTCAGTCCAAACTAGTTGTGAATGTTTCCATTTCATTCCAAATGAATTGTGAATGTTTCAATTTCATTCCAAACTTGTTGTGCTGCATGTTTCCATTTCATTCCAAACTAGTTGTGAATCTTTCCATTCATTCCAAAAAAGTTGTGAATTGTTTCCATTTCAATCCAAAACTAGTTGTGAATGTTTCCATTCATTCCAGAACTAGTTGTTAATGTTTTCAGTTCCATTCCAAACAACTAGTTGTGAATGTTTCCCATTTCATACTAAAAGATATTGTGAATGTTTCCATGTTGATTCTAAAAAAGTATGTTGTGAATGTTTCCATTTCATTCCAAACAAGTTGTGAATGTTTCCATTATCATTCCAAAATATGTTTTGTGAATGTGTTCCATTTCATTCCAAATTAGTTGTGAATGTTTCCATTATATTCCAAACTAGTTTTGAATGTTTCCATTTCCTTCACTAAAGACAAGTTGTGAAAGTTTCCATTTAATTCCAAACATGTTGTCAGTTTCGGAATGTTTGCATGTTTAAATTCCAAACGGACTTGTAGAATGTTTCCATTTCATCCAAAAAAATTTGTGAATGTTTCCATTTCTTCCAAAACAAAGTTGTGAATCTTTCCATTTCATTCTAAATACGTAGTGGATGTTTCAATTTGATTCCAAAACTTGTTGTGAATGTTTTCGTTTCATTTCTCAAAATAGTTGTGAATGTTTCCATTCCATTCCAAACTAGTTGTCAATCTTTCCATTCCTCTCCAAACAGTGTTGTGAATGTTTCCATTTCATTCCAAACAAGTTGTGAATGTTTCCATTTCAGATTCAAAACTAGTTGTGAATGTTTCCATTTTGATTCCAAAACAAGTTGTGGATGTTTCTCATTTGCTTCCAAACAAGTTGTGACTGTTTCCATTTCATTCTTCAAACGAGCTGTGAAGTTTTCATTTTGCATTTCATTCTAAACAAGTTATGAATGTTTCCATTTCATTCCAAACAAGTTGTTGAATGTTTCCATTACATTTTCTAAACAATTTGTGAATGTTTCCATTTCATCACAAAAAAGTTGTGAATGTTTTTCGAGTTCATTCCAAACAAGTTGTGAATGTTTCCATTTCATTCCAAACTAGTGGTGAATGTTCAAGTTTCCATTCCATTCCAACCTAGTTGTGAATGTTTCTTTTTTATTTTAAACAAGTTGTGAATGTTTCCATTATTTCAAACAAGTTGTGAATGTTTCCATTACATTCCAAACAAGTTGTGAATGTTTCAACATCATTCTATTTCATTCAAACAAATTGTGAATGTTTCCATTCCATTCCAAACAAGTTGTGAATGTTTCCATTTCATTGCAAACTTGTTGTGAATGTTTCCATTTCATTCCAAACTAGTTGTGAATGTTTCCATTTCCATGTCCTGTAGTTTACAGTTCTGTGAATGTTTCCATTTCATTCCCAAACTAGTTGTGAATGTTTCCATTCCATTCCAAACAGAGTTGTGAATGTTTCCACTTCATTCCAAACTAGAGATGAATGTTTCTATTTCTTTCAAAAAAATTTGTGAATCTTTCCATTTTCATTCCAAACTAGTAGTGAATGTTTCCATTTCATTCAAAACAAGTTGTTGAATATATCTATTCCATTCTAAACTAGGTGTGAATGTTTCCATGTCATTCGAAAACAAGTGGTGAATGCTTCGATTTCATTCCATTCTTGTTCTGAAGGTTTCCATTCCAGTCCCAAACCATTCAAAACTAGTTATGAATGTTTACATTTGATTCAAAACCAATTGTGCATCTTTCCATTCATAGTGATGGAATTGTGAATGTCACCACTTCATTGAAAAATAGTAGTTGTGAATGTTTCGTCATGTTCGTCAAAAACTAGTTCTGACTGTTTTCTTCTTCATTCAAATCATGCTTTGGGATATGCTTACACTTTTCATTCCACAAATCTCGTTGTGGTGAATGTGTAGCACACACACTCCGTTATCCCAAACCAATGTGTGCCTGATTTACATTACCGATGGCTCAAATGTTGTTTGTTGTTTGTTTCGCAATTGTACATTCAAAAATTCTTGTCAGTGGTTTCAATTTCAATCCAAATTTTTTTTTTGAATGTTTCTATTTCATTCAACATTGGTTTTGAACGTTTCCATTTATTTCCAAAAAAGTTTTCAAATACTCCAGTCTGTTTTCCCATTTCATTAGGAACATCTTGTGAAAGTTTCTATTACATTCAAAAAAATTTATGAATGGTTTCATTACATTCCAAAAAAGTTTTGAATGTTCCCATTTCATTCCTGAAAATGTTCGTTGTTATGTGACACGATTTCCATCATGATTCGCTAAATATGTTTGTGAATGTTTCCCATTTCATCCCAAACAAGTTGTGAATGCTCCGAGTTCATTCCCAACGAGTTTTTAATGTTTACATTTCATTCAAAAACGAGTTGTGACTATTTCCATTTGATTTCCAAAAAACAAGTTGTGAATGTGATTTCAAATTCATTAAAAAAAAGTTGTGTTTTGTTTGTAGTTCATTTCAAACAGGTTATGAATGTTTCCTTTTCATTCTCTACAAATTATGAATGTTTCTATGTCATTCAAAACTAGTTGCCAATGTTCCAATTTCATTGCAAACAAGTTCTGAATGTTTTCATTTCATTCCAAACTACAAGTTGTGAATGTTTTCCATTTCATTCCAAACAAGTTGTGATTGTTTCAATTTCATTCCAAACTAGTTGTGAATGTTTTTCCATTTCATTCCAAACAACAGTTGTGAATGTTTCCATTTCATTCCAAACTGAGTTGTGAATGTTTCCATTTCATTCAAAACAAGTTGTGAATTGTTTCACATTTCTTCTTTAAACTAGTTGTGAAAGTTTCCATTTATTTCCAAACTTGTTGTGAATGGGTTTCATTTCATTCCAAACAATTTGTTGAATGTTTCCTCATTTCATTCCAAACTAGTTGTGAATGTTTCCATGTTCATTCTCAAACTTACCATGTGAATGTTTCCATTTCATTTCAAACATGTGTGTGAATACGTTTCCATTTTCATTCACAAAACTAGTTGTGAATGACGTGTTTCCATTTCATTCCAAAACTAGTTGTGAATGTTTTCCTTTTGTCAGTCCAACCAAGTTGACCTGAATGTTTCCAGCTCACTCCATTCAAGTTGTTCTGAATGTTTCCATTTCATTCCAAACTAGTTGTGAATGTTTCCATTTCATTCCAAACTTCGGGCTTAATGTTGTGAATGTTTCCATTTCATTCAAAACTAGTTGTGAATGTTTCCATTTCATTCCAAACTAGTTGTGAATGTTTCCATTTCATTCCAAACAAGTTGTGAATGTTTCCATTTCATTCCAAACAAGTTGTGAATGTTTCCATTTCATTCCAAACAAGTTGTGAATGTTTCCATTTCATTCCAAACTAATTGTGAATGTTTTCATTTCATTCCAAAACTAGTTGTGAAGGTTTCCATTTCATTCCAAACCTAGTTGTGAATGTTTCCATTTCATTCCAAACTAGTTGTGAATGTTTCCATTTCGTTCCAAACATGTTGTGAATGTTTCCGTTTCATTCAAAACAAGTTGTGAATGTTTCCATTTCATTCCAAACTAGTTGTGAATGTTTCCATTTCATTCCAAACATGTTGTGAAAGTTTCCATTTCATTCCAAACAAGTTGTGAATGTTTCCATTTCATTCCAAACTTGTTGTGAATGTTTCCATTTCATTCCAAATTAGTTGTGAATGTTTCTCATTTCATTCCAAACAAGTTTGTGAAGTTTTGTCATTCCATTCCAGTGTTGAACCTTTTCTATGTTGTGAATGTTTCCATTTCATTCCAAACTTGTTGTGAATGTTTCCATTTCATTTCCAAACAAGTTGTGAATGTTTCATATTTCATTCCAAACAAGTTGTGAATGTTTCCATTTCATTCTAAACAAGTTGTGAATGTTTCCATTTCATTCTAAAACAGTTGTGAATGTTTCCATTTCATTCTAAACCATGTTGATGAATGTTTTTCGTTTCATTCCAAACTAGTTGTGGATGTTTCCATTTCATTCCAAACAAGTTGTGAATGTTTCCATTTCATTCCAAACTAGTTGTGAATGTTTCCATTTCATTCCAAACTAGTTGTGAATGTTTCCATTTCATTCCAAACAAACCTGTTGTGAATGTTTTCCATTTTCATTCCAAACAAGTTGTGAATGTTTCCATTTCATTCCAAACTATGTTATGAATGTTTCCATTTCATTCCAAACTAGTTGTGAATGTTTCCATTTTCATTCCAAACTAGTTGTGAATGTTTCCATTTCATTCCCAAACAAGTTGTGAATGTTTTCCATTTCATTCCAAACAAGTTGTTGAATGTTTCCATTTCATTCCAAACATTTGTGAATGTTTCCATTCATTCCAAACTTGTTGTGAATGTTTCCATTTCATTCCAAAACCCAGTTGTGAGTGTTCCATTTCATTCCAAACTTTTGGGAATGTTTCCATTTCATTCCAAATAGCAGTTGTGAATGTTTCCATTTCATTCCAAACAAGTGTGTGTTAATATGTTTGCATTTCATTCCAAAACAAGTTGTGAATGTTTCCAATTCATTCCAAACTAGTAGGAAATGTAGTTGTGAATGTTTCCATTTTCATTCCAAACTAAGTTGTTAATGTTTCCATTTCATTCCAAACAAGTTGTAAATGTTTCCATTTCATTCCAAACTACCTGTGAATGTTTCCATTTCATTCCAAATGTAGTTGTGAATGTTTCCATTTCATTCCAAACTAGTTGTGAATGTTTCCATTTCGTTCTCAACAAGTTGTGAATTAACAATTTCATTCCAAACTAGTTGTGAATGTTTCCATTTCATTCCAAACAAGTTGTGAATGTTTTCTTTTCATTCCAAACAAGTTGTTAAAAATTCCATTTCATTCCAAACTTGTTAGAATGTTTCCATTTCATTCCAAAACTAGTGGTGAATGTTTCTATTTCATTCCAAACTTTCTTGTGAATGTTTCCATTTCATTCCAAACAAGTTTGTGAAAGTTTCCATTTCTTCCAACCAAGTTGTGAATGTTTCCATTTCATTCCAAACTAGTTGTGAAGGTTTCCATTTCATGCCAAACAAGTTGTGAATGTTTCAAATAGTCCATTCCTTCCAAAAACTAGTTATGAATGTTTCCATTTCATTCCAAACTAGTTGTGAATGTTTCCATTTCATTCTAAACAAGTTGTGATTGTTTTCCTCCACATTCCAAACCAAGTTGTGAATGTTTCCATTCATTCCAAACTTGTTGTGAATGTTTCCATTTCATTCCAAACTAGTTGTGAATGTTTCAATTCAAGATTCCAAACTAGTTGTGAATGTTTCCATTCATTCCAAACAAGTTGTGAATGTTTCCATTTCATTCCAAACTAGTTGTGAATGTTTCCCTTTCATTCCAAACTAGTTGTGAATGTTTCCATTTCATTCCAAACAAGTTGTGAATGTTTCCGTTTCATTCAAAACTAGTTGTGAATGTTTCCATTTCATTCCAAACTAGTTGTGAATGTTTCCATTTCATTCCAAACAAGTTCTGAATGTTTCCATTTCATTCCAAAACAAGTTGTGAATGTTTCCATTTCATTCCAAACAAGTTCTGAATGTTTCCATTTCATTCCAAACTAGTTGTGAATGTTTCCATTTCATTCCAAACAAGTTGTGAATGTTTCCATTTCATTCCAAACAAGTTGTGAATGTTTCCATTTCATTCCAAACAAGTTGTGAATGTTTCCAATTTCATTCCAAACTGTTGTTGTGAATGTTCCATTTCATTCCAAACTAGTTGTGAATGTTTCCATTTCATTCCAAACTAGTTGTGAATGTTGAGCCATTCCATTCCAAACAAGTTGTGAATGTTTACATCTCATTCCAAACTAGTTGTGAATCATTTCCATTTCATTCCAAATTAGTTGTGAATGTTTTCCCATTTCATTCCAAACTAGTTGTGAATGTTTCCATTTCATTCCAAACTAGTTGTGAATGTTTCCATTTCATTCCAAACAAGTTGTGAATGTTTCCATTTCATTCCAAACTAGTTGTGAATGTTTCTATTTCATTCCAAACGAGTTGTGAATGTTTCCATTTCATTCCAAACAAGTTGTGAATGTTTCCATTTCATTCCAAACTAGTTGTGAATGTTTCCATTTCATTCCAAACTTGTTGTGAATGTTTCCATTTCATTCCAAACAATTTGTGAATGTTTCCTTTTCATTCCAAACATTGGTTGTGAAAGTTCCATTTTCATTCCAAACAAGTTGTGAATGTTTCCATTTCATTCCACAACAAGTTGTGAATGTTTCCATTTCATTCCAAACTAGTTGTGAATGTTTCGATTTCATTCCAAACTAGTTGTGAATGTTTCCATTTCATTCCAAAACAAGTTGTGAATGTTTCCATTTCATTCCAAAACAAGTTGTGAATGTTTCCATTTCATTCCAAACTAGTTGTGAATGTTTCCATTTCATTCCAAACTAGTTGTGAATGTTTCCATTTCATTCCAAATTAGTTGTGAATGTTTCCATTTCATTCCAAAACAAGTTGTGAATGTTTTCCATTTCATTCACACTACTTTTGTGATTGAATGTTTTCCATTTCATTCCAAACTAAAAGTGAATGTTTCCATTTCATTCCAAACAAGTTGTGAATGTTTCCATTTTCATTTCCAAACTAGTTGTGAATTGTTTCCATTTCATTCCAAACTAGTTGTGAATGTTTTAGTCAAACTCACTCCAAACTCAGTTGTGAAACTGTTTCCATTTCATTCCAAACAAGTTGTGAATGTTTCCATTTCATTCCAAACTTGTTGTGAATGTTTCCATTTCATTCCAAACAAGTTGTGAATGTTTCCATTTCATTCCAAACAAGTTGTGAATGTTTCCATTTCATTCCAAGAGCTAGTTGTGAATGTTTTGATTTCATTCCAAACAAGTTGTGAATGTTTCCATTTAATTTCCATCACTAGGCCAGTGAATGTTTCCATTGACATTCCAATGTGAGGTTAGTGATGTGTCTTCGTCCTGATTCCAATCAAGGAAGGCACACATGGAGAAGGCAAGGACCCATTGAAGGTTTCTAGTGGACCTATGACAAGGAAGAAAGCTAAGGAGCTCTCAAGTGCACTACAAGCCTTTGTTTCAAGTTTCTTCATGGAGAATGGACATGAAACTTCACAAGGAGCTGCTGGAACTTTCAAGACACCATATGGAGATGATGGATATGCTTGGTACTCAGTTCTGGAGTGCTTAGACAAGTCACAAAATAAGGACACCAAGGACACCACTCAAAGTGCACCATTTGAGCCACCTTAAGTGTTCTTGATGCATTTTGTGCCCATAAGCTGGATTTTTGAGCTCTAACTTTCCAGACCTCTTTTTCCACATCTAAGAGGAAGATTCATGTCATTGGAACTCAAAGATTCAAGCTGGGAGCTGAAGATACAAGTGAAAGCCCTAAAGTGCCCAAAAATGCACCCGAAAAGGCTATTTGGGGGTTTTCGGGTTTAATCTTGTATTTGCATTTTATTTTCATTCAATTCCTATTTAGATACATTATTTAGGATGTTATTTAGGCTATGAAATTAATTCAGGTCGTTTAGGACAAGTGGCATACGCTGCATACACTAAACAAGTTAGAAAGGGTTTAGGAGTCCTAATTTGACTAGGTTTTCTTGAGTCCTTTGTAACTAGGTTTCCTAGGTGACTTGGGCTGCGAATTTTGCCCAGATTTTTACCCTAGTTTAGGCCTATATAAAGGCACATATTCTGGATGTAAACACACAGATTATTGCCAAAATAATATTGCTCTTTGGAGAGGTTTTCTCTTTGGTTCTTTGTGGACTGCCTTGGTGCACAAGTGTGCTTGTGTTCTTGGAGTTCTATACTTCTTGTTTCTAATCACAGGTTGATTAGGGGTGGGGGTTTCAAACCTAGTCTTTTTGATGTCTTGTGGAGCTTGAATTACATCTTGGGCACGTTTCATGGTCATTATACCATAGGGGTTCGCATCAGTTGGTATCAGAGCCACAAGTTCCATTGAAGGACATATCTTTGTGTTCTTGTTTCTCTTCAGTTTTCTTTCAATTTTTTTCCAGTAATTTCATGTCTTAATTCTCTGTTTTAATCCTTTTTCTTCTTGTTTCAGGTCTGTCCTTTTTATTCCATCCTTGTTCAAGTCCGAAAATCACAAAAACAACAAAAAGAAGTCAATCCGTGTTGTCTAGTGTTCTCGGTTTCAATTCATTTGTTCTTGTTTGTTTCTTATCTTTCTGTTTCGTGTCCAGCCCTATTAATCTCTCTTGTTTTCATTGTTTCCAGCATCCTAGAGTCAAGAAAACACCCAAAAAAAAAGAAGGATCCAAGTTCAGCAAGTTTCGGTATCAAAAAGTTGTTTCAAATTGTGCAAGTTTCAATAGTTTCTTGTTTTGGCCGAATAGAAAACTGACTTTTTGTCTTTGGCAGCAAGGAACTTCAAGGAGAAAGTTTGTTTTAGCATCAAAACAGCAAGCAAAAAAAAAAAAAAAAAAAAAAAAAAAAAAAAAAAAAGAAAAGAAAAAGAAAAGAACAAAGAAAAAGAAAGCTTGCAAAAAGAGAAGTTTTTACAAAGTGTTGAAAGTTTTGTGCCCCAAAACCTATCCCATTGTTTTTAAGCCAAAAAGCTTTCTTTGTGGTTCTTGTGATCATCAATTGCAAGGGCTTCCTAGAGTCTTTTAAAGCTTGTTTAGCCCACCTCTTTTGGAGTCAAAATAGTTCTTCAAAAATTCAAGTTTTCTTGTGTGCTTTGAGGATAGTTTTCTTAGAACTTTTGAGAACTCTTTGAATAGCAATATCTCACTAACAAATTGAGTGTTTGAGTGTTCATCTTTTGAGTGAAACACGTGAGGTGAGTGTTTGTGAGGATCTTTGTTATTTTCAGGAGTATGGAGGGCCAGGAGGATAGGAGGATGGAAGTGAGGAACAATGATGAGCCAACCATGAGAGAGCTTCAAGAAACTCTCAATAGACTTGTGGGGAGGATTGAGGACATTGACTTGAGGTTGCCAAGGAGACCAAATCCCATCTTGCAACCAAGGAGAGGTCCAAGGAGAGAAGAGCCCGAGGAGGAAGAAGGGCATTGGCATGACCATGGGCTTCCAAGGAGGGGGGAGCCAAGGGAGGACAACAATCTAAGCTCCATCAAACTTACCATTCCACCTTTCCAAGGGAAGAGTGATCCAGATGCATATTGGGAGTGGGAGCAAAAGATTGAGATGGTGTTTGAGTGCCATCACTATTCTGAGGAAAAGAAAGTTAAAGTGGCTACTATTGAATTCACTGATTATGCTCTTGTATGGTGGAACCAGGTTGTCACTTCTAGGAGGAGGAATGAGGAGGAACCCATCAATACATGGAGAGCTCTTAAAGCCATGATGAGAAAGAGATTTGTTCCAAGTTACTACTATAGAGATCAACACCTCAAACTTCAAAGGCTTGTGCAAGGCCAAAGGAGTGTGGAGGACTACCATAAGGACTTGGAGATGACACTAAGCCGAGCCAATATCATTGAAGATGAGGAGGCTACCATTGCTAGATTCATCAATGGCCTTAACCATGAGATTGCCAACAAAGTGGAGATGGTGCCATATGTCAACATGGAGGATTTGCTTCACCATGCCACTAAGGCCGAAAGAATCATCAAGAGGTCTAAGGCATCCAAGATGGCTCAAGGAGGAAGTTCCACATGGAGGGGAACATGGAGTAAGGAGGCACCAAAGCCAAGAATGGAGGCTACCAAGGGAGGCATGTCTCGGCCTCAACAAGACAAACCCAAGGTGCCACCCAAAGATGTGCCCAAGTCAAGGGAGATTGAATGCTTCAAGTGTAGAGGCAAGGGGCACTACATGAGAGATTGTCCTAACAAAAAGGTGATGATTCTCAAAGATGATGGTGAGATCACATCCGAGGAGGAGGATGCCATGGAGGAGACACCACCTTTGGAGGATGATGAGCAAAACACACTTGAGCCCGAGGAAGGTGACTTTGCTTTTGTTGCTAGGAGAGCTCTAAGTGTACAAGCCAAGGAGGAGGCCAATCAAAGGGAGTGCATATTCCACACTAGATGCCGAATCAAAGATCAAGTGTGCAGCCTCATTGTTGATGGAGGAAGTTGCACCAATGTAGCAAGTTCAACCATGGTGGAGAAGTTGAAGCTTCCAACTCAAAAGCACCCACAACCATATAGGCTTCAATGGTTGAATGATGCCGGGGAGGTAAAAGTGGTAAAGCAAGTTTCGGTTAAATTCAAAATTGGTACTTACCATGATGAAATTCTTTGTGATGTTGTTCCTATGCATGCTTGCCACATTTTGCTTGGAAGGCCGTGGCAATTTGATAAGAAAGTCACACATAATGGAGAGAAAAACTTGTACTCATTTGTCCATGAAGGAAGGCCAGTCACACTTAGTCTACTTTCACCACAACAAGTTTTGGAGGATCAAAGGAAACTTCAAAGTAAGGTTGAGAGAAAAATAGATGAGGGGAAAGTTGAGGGCAAGAGTGAAGAGGGGAAAGCCGAGAGACAAAATGAGAGATCAAGTGAGATGAGTGACCATGAGGGGAAGAAGAGTGGAGAGTTCCCGAGAGAAAAGAATGAGAGGAAGTTGAGTGGCAAGAAAGAGTGCTATATTGCTAAAATGAGTGATGTGAGGAAAGCCATTCAAGCACAAAGACCAGTGCTTCTTTTAATTTACAAAGAATCTTTACTTGTTGTCAATGATCTAACACATCTTCCTAGTGTTGTTGTGTCTTTGTTGCAGGACTTTGAAGATGTTTTCCCTGAAGATCCGAGAGGTTTGCCTCCAATTAGAGGCATTGAGCATCAAATAGACCTAGTCCCGGGAGCACCAATTCCAAATAGGCCAGCCTATAGAACCAATCCCGAGGAGACTAAGGAGATTGAGAAGCAAGTAAAGGAGTTGTTGGACAAAGGCCTTGTGAGGGAAAGTTTGAGTCCTTGTGCCGTACCTGTACTTTTGGTGCCAAAGGAGGATGGTTCATGGCGCATGTGCATGGATTGTAGGCCTGTCAACAAGATCACTGTAAAGTATAGACATCCTATTCCTAGACTTGATGATATGCTTGATGAGTTGCATGGTTCTACTTTGTTTTCAAAGATTGATTTAAAAAGTGGGTACCATCAAATTAGAATGAGGGAAGGGGATGAATGGAAAACTGCTTTCAAAACAAAGTTTGGACTTTATGAATGGTTAGTTATGCCTTTTGGATTAACTAATGCTCCTAGTACTTTCATGAGACTTATGAATCATGTCTTGCGTGACTTCATTGGTAAGTTTGTTGTTGTGTACTTTGATGATATCTTAGTATATAGCAAGAACTTAGAAGAGCATGTTGGACACCTCACACAAGTACTAAGCACTTTAAGAGGACAAAAGTTGTATGCTAACTTGAAGAAGTGCTCTTTTTGTGTTGACAAAGTTGTTTTCCTTGGATTTGTTGTGAGTTCACATGGAATTGAGGTAGATCAAGAGAAGGTGAGAGCCATACAAGAATGGCCGACGCCAACATCCATTACTGAGGTGAGATCATTCCATGGGTTAGCTAGCTTCTATAGGAGGTTTGTTAGGAATTTTTCTACCATTGCTGCACCTCTAACTGAAGTTATAAAGAAGAATGTGGGATTTAAGTGGGGAAAAGCTCAAGAAGATGCTTTCGGGTTGTTAAAAGAAAAGTTATGCCATGCACCACTTTTAGCTTTGCCTAACTTTGCTAATACTTTTGAAGTTGAGTGTGATGCTTCAGGTATAGGCATTGGAGCTGTATTGATGCAAGGAGGCCGCCCCATTGCATACTTTAGTGAGAAGTTGAATGGTGCTAGCTTGAACTATCCCACATATGACAAGGAGCTCTATGCTTTGGTAAGAGCTTTGGAGACTTGGCAACACTATTTGTGGCCAAGAGAGTTTGTGATTCACACTGATCACCAAGCCCTTAAGTTTCTTAGTGGGCAAGGTAAGTTGAATAGGAGGCATGCTAAATGGGTAGAGTTTATTGAGTCATTCCCATATGTTATCAAATACAAGCAAGGTAAGGATAATGTAGTGGCGGATGCACTTTCAAGAAGGTATGCTTTACTTTCAGCTTTAGATGCAAAAGTTTTGGGTTTTGAACACTTGAAGGATTTATATGCTAGTGATGATGATTTCGGTGAGATTTATTCTAAGTGTTCTAAGTTTGCTTTTGAGAAGTTCTATCAAGTTAATGGGTTTCTTTTCAAAGAAAACAGGTTGTGCATTCCAAAGACATCTTTGAGGGAATTGCTCACAAAGGAAGCTCATTGTGGAGGACTTATGGGACACTTTGGACAAGCCAAGACTTTGCATACTTTGAAGGAACATTACCATTGGCCGAATATGGTAAAGGATGTGAAGAAGGTATGTGAGCAATGCATTGCATGTAGGAAGGCAAAATCCACTCACACTTCACATGGATTATACACACCACTTCCTACACCTAGTCATCCATGGGTAGATATTTCTATGGACTTCATTGTTGGATTGCCTAGGACTAAGGGAAACCGTGACTCAATCTTTGTCATAGTTGATAGATTTTCTAAGATGGCTCATTTTATTCCATGCAATAAGACTGATGATGCTATTCATGTGGCTGAATTGTTTTTCAAAGAGATTGTTAGACTTCATGGTGTTCCTAGAACTATAGTTTCGGATAGAGATACTAAGTTTCTAAGCCACTTTTGGAGGACTTTGTGGGGTAAGCTAGGAACTAAGCTTTTGTTTTCTACATCTTGTCACCCACAAACTGATGGGCAAACTGAGGTAACCAATAGGACTTTAGGTTCCATGCTTAGAGCTATCATTGGTAAAAATTTGAAAGCTTGGGAAGATTGTTTGCCTCATGTAGAATTTGCTTATAATAGATCCATGCATTCTACTACTAGTTTGTCACCTTTTGAGATTGTTTATGGATTTAATCCTTTAACTCCATTGGATCTTTTACCATTACCTACTCATGAGGTATCTAGTTTGGATGGTAGTAGGAAGGCCGAGAGCATCAAGAGGTTGCATGAGAGGGTTAAGCAACAAATTGAACTAAAAAATCAACAAGTTGCTAAAAAAGCCAATCAAGGCCGAAGGAGAGTTGTGTTTGAGCCTGGAGATTGGGTTTGGTTACACATGAGAAAAGAAAGATTTCCAGCTGCAAGAAGGACTAAGCTTCATCCAAGAGGAGATGGTCCATTCCAAGTCATTAAGAAGATCAATGACAATGCATACATACTAGACTTGCCGGGTGAGTACAATGTTAGTGCTACTTTTAATGTTTCTGATTTGTCTTTGTTTGAACATGCAGATTCGTGGACGAATCCTTCTAAGGAGGGGGGAGTTGATATGATCAAGGAAAGCACACATGGAAAAGGCAAGGACCCATTGAAGGTTTCTAGTGGACCTATGACAAGGAAGAAAGCTAAGGAGCTCTCAAGTGCACTACAAGCCTTTGTTTCAAGTTTCTTCATGGAGAATGGACATGAAACTTCACAAGGAGCTGATGAAACTTTCAAGACACCATATGGAGATGATGGATATGCTTGGAACTCAGTTTTGGGGTGTTTAGACAAGTCACAAAATAAGGACACCTAGGACATCACTCAAAGTGCACCATTTGAGCCACCTTAAGTGTTCTTGATGCATTTTGTGCCCATAAGCTGGATTTTGAGCTCTAACTTTCCAGACCTCTTTTACCACATCTAAGAGGAAGATTCATGTCATTGGAACTCAAAGATTCAAGCTGGGAGCTAAAGATACAAGTGAAAGCCCTAAAGTGCCCAAAAATGCACCCGAAAAGGCTATTTGGGAGTTTTCAGGTTTAATCTTGTATTTGAATTTTATATTTGTTCAATTCCTATTTAGGTAAATTATTTAGGATGTTATTTAGGCTATAAAATTAATTCAGGTCGCTTAGGACAGGTGGCATACGCTGCATACACAAAACAAGTTAGAAAGGGTTTAGGAGTCCTAATTGGACTAGGTTTTCTTGAGTCCTTTGTAACTAGGTTTCCTAGGTGACTTGGGCTGCGAATTTTGCCCAGATTTTTACCCTAGTTTAGGCCTATATAAAGGCACATATTCTGGATGTAAACACACAGATTAATGCCGAAATAATATTGCTCTTTGGAGAGGTTTTCTCTTTGGTTCTTGGTGGACTGCCTTGGTGCACAAGTGTGCTTGTGTTCTTGGAGTTCTATACTTCTTGTTTCTAATCACAGGTTGATTAGGGGTGGGGGTTTCAAACCTAGTCTTTTTGATGTCTTGTGGAGCTTGAATCACATCTTGGGCGCGTTTCATGGTCTTTATACCATAGGGGTTGCGCATCGCAAACTTGTTGTGATTTCATTCCAAACTAGTTGTGAATGTGTCGCAAACTGTTTCCATTTCATTCCAAACTTGTTGTGAATGTTTCCATTTCATTCCAAACTAGTTGTGAATGTTTCCATTTCATTCCATTCCAAACTAGTTGTGAATGTTTCCATTTCATTCCAAACTAGTTGTGAATGTTTCCATTTCATTCCAAACTAGTTGTGAATGTTTCCTTTTCATTCCAAACTTGTTGTGAATGTTTCCATTTCATTCCAAACTTGTTGTGACTGTTTCCATTTCATTCCAAACTAGTTGTGAATGTTTCCATTTCATTCCAAACTTGTTGTGAATGTTTCAATTTCATTCCAAACTTGTTGTGAATGTTTCCATTTCATTCCAAACTTGTTGTGAATGTTTCCATTTCATTCCAAACTTGTTGTGAATGTTTCCATTTAATTCCAGAGTAGTTGTGAAAGCTTCCATTCATTCCAAACTTGTTGTGAATGTTTCCATTTCATTCCAAACTTGTTGTGAATGTTTCCATTTCATTCCAAACTAGTTGTGAATGTTTCCATTTCATTCCAAACTAGTTGTGAATGTTTCCATTTCATTCCAAACTTGTTGTGAATGTTTCCATTTCATTCCAAACTAGTTGTGAATGTTTCCATTTCAATGTTTCCCATTTCATTTCAAACTTGTTGTGAATGTTTCCATTTCATTCCAAAAAAGTTGTGAATGTTTCCATTTCATTTCCAAAACAAGTTGTGGATGTTTCCACTTCATTCCAAGCTATGATGTAAATGTTTCCATTTGATCCAAAACTGGTTATGGATGTGAAAGTTCCAATTCCTTCAAACCAAGTTGTGAATCTTTTCTTTTCATCACAAACAAGTTGTGAATCTTTCTATTTCATTCCAAACTAGTCGGGAACGTTTCCATTTCATTCCAAACCAGTTTGTGAATGTTTCCATTTCATTCCAAACTAGTTGTGAATGTTTCCATTTCATTCCAAATTTGTTGT
>SMDT01002244.1:0-46128 GCA_005392925.1 Aquilaria sinensis | reverse complement strand
GAAACTTGATAACAAAAATAAAAAACTAGAGTAGAGCATGGTGTTGTTCACAATATCCCAATCTCAAAGAAAATTCAAACAACAAAAATCAGATATATAAAAAAAGTTATTATAATAAAGTAGGTACTGTAATTAATGCATCCCAAGTCTAAAAAAAGTTTAAATAAAAAAAATTAAAATGGAACAAAACTCAACAAAAAAAAAAACAGATACACAAAAAAAACATTAGTGAGGTAGATTGGGTACCGTAGCTAATAGCCTAATACGACACTGGCCAAAGAAATTTCAAAAGAAAAAAAAAACCCAGATAAAAAAAATCATCCAACAAAAAAGCCAAAACGCGAAAAAAAAATCTGTAACATGCTGTTTAAAATGTCACATCAACGCTTAGCGCTTTAAATAATATAATTTTCACAGTTTTCTTCCCATCAAATCAGATCAGAGCCACTGTAGTCGTTAGCTTTGGTTTTTTAGCAGAACAACGACAATCAGACTAGAGACCGCGTCCAAGACAGAAAATAGGCCCGAAAGACAAAGAAGTCTACAACTAACGATAATCAAAACCAGAACATAAGAAGAACACGCAGTTTACTTTGACGGCTCCACCTACGCTGACCAATACGCTTCTCTGCCAGTTTCTCCTCTTGCAGCCCCTTCTCCACTTCTGGTGTCCGCCCGTGCCAGACCAGACTTGAATAATTTTTGGTCGGCCACAAACCCGAGACATTGGACCAAACAAGCCAAAAAGTCAGTTTCTTTAATGGGTTTGCACCTCTCAAAGACAGTTCCGAATGCTGATTTTGCTTCGAATCTGAGTTACATGGGCGTTTCTTGACATTCTAGATCCATGAGGATTTCACCCTTTTCATGGCTTCTCTTCATACTTCTTCTCATCGTAATTCTATATGGGGCTGAAGTTTTTTCAGTTTCTGGTCAGTGTCAACCTGATCAGCAAGCGTTGCTGCTCCAGTTGAAGAATAGCCTCGAGTTTGACACAAGCTCCTCTACCAAACTGTTTACCTGGGGCAACGGCACCGACTGTTGTTCTTGGCTGGGAGTGAATTGCACCGATGGCCGTGTTACCGGTCTGGATTTGAGCACTGAATGGATCACCGGTGGCATAAACGGTTCAAGCAGCTTGTTCCAGCTGCAGTATCTTCAGAGATTGAATCTGGCCTTCAACAGAATAAACTATACTCTGATGCCACCTGAGTTTGGAAAGCTTGCAAATCTGAGCTATTTAAATTTGTCTAATGCTGGCTTTGCAGGTCAGATTCCAGGGCCAATTTCAAGACTGAGAAGGCTGGTTATCCTTGATCTCTCTACGGCGTACTTCCTCGGGGCCGATTCACAACTGAAACTGGAAAACCCAAATCTAAGGATGTTTGTACAGAATCTCTCAGAGCTCACAGAACTGTACCTTGATGGAGTCAGAATATCGGCACAGGGAAAGGAATGGTGCCAGGCCTTATCATCATCACTGCGGAAATTGAGAGTGTTAAGCTTGTCAAATTGCAATCTTTCGGGCCCTATCGATGGCTCTATACTGAGGCTGTCACACCTTTCAGTGATTCGTCTGGATAACAACGACTTGTCAACTGCAAATCTAACAGTTTTTGCAAATTTCTTGAGTCTGACATCCTTGCGCCTCACCACTTCCAGCTTGTCTGGAGAAATTCCTGGAGGAATTTTTCAGTTACCAATGCTCCAAACTCTCGACTTGTCGTTCAATAAGCTTCTTCAAGGTTCTTTGACCGACTTTCCCCTGAATGGATCTCTTCAAACTCTCATTCTTAGCAGTACAAATGTCTCAGGAAGCATACCAGATTCCATTGGTAATCTCAAAATGCTATCCACAATAATGCTTACAAACTGCAGCCTCTGGGGACAGATACCAAGGTCTATAGCTGGGCTCAAGGAGCTTGCTCATCTGGATTTGTCGTCCAACCAGCTTACTGGAACAATTCCATCCTTGGGCAACTCCACAAATCTGGCAGAAGTGATTCTTTCCTACAACAACTTAACAGGTCAGATGCCTATGCAATGGGAAGGTCTACACAGACTTGAGAATCTTGATCTACGTTACAATCAGCTGAATGGTACTGTTCCATCATCTCTATTCAGTCTCCCTTCCTTGCGGAAAATACAGCTTACTAACAACCAACTCTCTGGGAAATTGGAATTTTCAAATGTATCTTCTACTCCACTTGAAACGCTTGATCTGAGCAGCAACAAATTCGGGGGCCCAATACCAATGTCTATCTTTGAACTCCAAGGCCTTAAGAGCCTTTCACTTTCTTACAACAACCTCAGTGGACATTTGCAACTTGGTCTGGCCAAACAACTCAAGAACCTTTCAAGCTTGGATCTCTCCCACAACAGATTGTTTGTTAATGCAACAGTTCCTGAATCAAGCTTCCCTCTGTTGAGCACACTAAAGTTGGCTTCATGCAAGTTGACGGCTATTCCTGAGCTCTTAGGCCAGTCAAGATTAACGTATTTGGACCTTTCAAACAACCAAATTAATGGTCAAATACCCAACTGGCTTTGGCGTCTCGGAAGCCTTCAATACCTAAATCTTTCTCGTAACCATTTGGTGAGCTTAGAAGAACCTCAGATTACTCATCTGACGTTGAGCGTCATTGATCTTCACGACAATCTTCTTCAAGGTCAGATACCGCTTATCACAAAATCTGCAACATATCTGGATTTTTCAGTGAACAATTTCAGCTCTACAATACCAGATCACATAGGTGATGTTCTAAGTTTCACTTTATATTACTCTGTCTCTGGCAATAAGTTGAGTGGTAGTATACCATCATCAATGTGCAAGGCTGCATTTCTTCGAGTTCTCAACTTGTCAAATAATTCTTTGAGTGGTGATATTCCCAAGTGCCTTACTCGAATGGCAGAGAACCTTGGGGTGCTTAATCTTAGGAAAAACAACTTTGGTGGTATTATCCCAGATACATTTCCAGAAAGTTGCAAGTTGCAAACTCTTGATCTAAATGGAAATTCGTTTCGAGGTAAGGTGCCAAAGTCTTTGGCCCATTGCATTGATTTAGAAGTTGTGGATCTTGGGAAAAATATGATTAATGACAGCTTCCCTTGCCAGCTGAAAGCCATATCCCACTTACGGGTTCTTGTTCTCAGATCAAACCAATTCTCTGGGCCAATTGGTTGTGAGGAGCCTATTGGTAAATGGCCAATGCTTCAAATTATTGACCTTGCTTCAAACTACTTCAGTGGAAGCTTACCAGAAGATAAGTTAAGAAACTGGACGGCCATGATGTCCAGCGATGAAGAACAATCACATTTCAAACACCTTCAATTTGGTGTGCTACAGCTCAGCGGGCTGTATTATCAGGACACAATTACCATAACCAGTAAGGGCTTGGAAATGGAGCTGGTGAAGATCCTAACAGTTTTTACGTCCATTGATTTGTCTTGCAACAATCTTGAAGGCCAGATACCAGATGTTGTGGGAAAATTCAATGCACTCTACGTTCTCAACTTGTCACACAATGCTCTATCAGGTCCAATTCCTCAGTCTTTAGGAAATGTGAGCCAGCTTGAGTCATTAGACCTCTCCAGTAACAAACTTACTGGCAGGATTCCCACTGGGCTAGCAAACCTAAACTTTCTTTCTTTCCTCAACCTCTCAAATAATAGTCTTGAAGGAAGCATCCCAACAAGCACTCAGCTTCAATCTTTTTCGGAACAGTCATTTGAGAACAACAAAGGATTGTGTGGACCTCCATTGAAAACCAAATGTTCGAAATCACCATCAGAGTTGCCACCAGTGCCAAGGAGAGCTAAATCAAAAATTGGACTTGATTGGCAGTTTATATTGACAGGGTTAGGATTCGGAGTGGGGGCAGCAGCAGTTGTTGCCCCAGCAACTTTTTGTGAGAGATTCAGCAGAAGCCTAAATAATAGCATTGATAAAATCCTCCGAAAGATATTCCCACCGGTAGTCTTCATATACACAAGCTCTGATCATGAAAACGTTGAGGTTGAAGAAAACCTTGAAGAGAACAGTGATGAATCAGAGAACGATGATGATGGTGGTGAAGAGAAGGATGGCAAGTTCCTTGGCAGATACTGTGTCTTCTGTTCGAAACTTGACATGAGCATGAAAATGGCAATTCATGATTCAAAATGCACTGGCCATGATTTGTCAACTGTATCTTCTTCTAGTTCTGCCCCATCTTCGCAGTCTTCTTAAACCCTTATTTTTACCTTCTTTGTTCTGATTCGGCTATATCAATTTTGTACATAAATACTGTGAGTCCACAAACCGGAATTGTGATGATGGTCGAAAGATGAAACTGAGAGGTTTAGTCCCTCATGAACTTGTCTACACTCTATAGCTTGAAGTTTACCCATGTAAGCGGTCGATCAAGCATTTCATCGAGCAGGTGGAGGACATCAAACCAGTCCAGTAATTATGTACAAGACCATAACGCTCACTTCAAAATCAAATCCCGGGCAACGATAAGCAACTACATCTCTCTCCCCCCTTCAGCATTAATTGTTGAGTGAACTAAAGCAGGAGCAGTAGTAGGAAAGCAGCTTCCAAAAAATATATACTATTAAGAGCGTCTCGAGAGCAGTATGTAAAGTTTCCATTTCATCAGATCGCCTCTACTCCGCCATAAAACAGCCACAGACAACCCTGTCCAGCTACACTAGTAATTGAAACGATGAGGAACCAAATAATTGGTCTTGAGCCAAACATTGAAACGCGTTAGAAGGAAACACGAAAGTTCGTCGACAGGCAACTGCTTAGACCATGTCTTCCGCATAGGGACATCTAAGAAAAAATGTGATTAGCATCTTCGACTCCACTGTAACAGCTTAGACCATGTCTCCTCCTCATTTGTCTATTTTTTTTTCTTCCTGTTCAACTGATTGCTTTAGCTTTTCTTATTCAGCTTTTTGTTCTGTTGATCTATTAGCCAACTAGTTCGCTCGCTTGCAGACTTGGCGAACTAGTTGGCTTGGCTAATCGATGGGCTTGTCTTCTTCTCAGAAACTCAAACTGGCAGCAACGGACAACTCAATGGTTCAACAAAAGGTATGTGTTTGAATCGACAAAGGACCAAAGCAAAGGGGCGGCGGTGTCTAATTATGGTTAATGGAGAGAACGCCGAAGCAACACGTTCGTGGGGTTGTTTGCAATCGCAATAGATCTAGAATTTCAAAAGGGCAATTCAGTGGTGAAGGTTACGATGTGAGCAGGGATCGTCTGTGGTGGAACTTTCTACAATACCCACCCTGAAAAGAGGGTACTCATATCCCCTATCTTGATCGTTGATTTTGGCTTGACAGAGAAAAGGGAAATCGTGTGACTGGGGTAACAAGTGAGGGAAAGGAAAGAAAAAAAAGTGATAAAAAATTTTAAAATATAATAAATATTTCTAAAAAGTAAAAAATAAAAATAAAAAGTGAAATTTCTTTTAAAAAAGTGATTAAATGTAAAAAAAAGTGATAAAATTTAAAAAAGTGATAAATGTTAAAAATTGGTAAATTTTTTTAAAAAGCTATTAAAAACCTAAAAAGTGATAAATAATTATAAAATGCAATAAATAATTTTAAAAAATGATTAAATAAAAAAAAAGATATAAAAAATTAAAATATTGAAATATTTTTCAAAAAAAACTGATTAAACTAAAAAAATTAAAATAAATATAAAAAAAGCAATAAAAAAGTGATAAATTTTTAAAAAATTATCTGTGTAAAAAAATATTAATTCCTGAATAATATACTTAATAAAATACTTTTTTGTACATATGTCAATGATTCTCAAAATATAAAATCTATGTATATTGATCAACTTAGTAAAAAAAATATTTATTGCATTTTAGAATTTTTATCACTTTTTTTTGTTTTTAATCACTTTTTAAAAATATTTCCCATTTTTTAACATTTATCACGTTTGTTTATATTTTATCATTTTTTTATATTTAATCACTTTTTGTAGTTTTAATCGCTTTTTATTTATTTAATTGATTTTCTAAAAAAAATGTTTGTTCTTTTAGTTTTTTTATCGCTTTTTTTATTTAATAAAAATTTTAAATTATTTATTGCATTTTAAAATTATTTATCACTTTTTCAATTTTTATTTGTCTTTTAAAAATATTTACCAATTTTAACATTTATCACATTTTCTTTATTTTATCACTTTTTTATACATTTAATCGCCTTCTTTTAAAATTTTATCATTTTTTTTTACATTTAATCGTCTTTTCTTACATTTTATCGCTGAAGTTACCTTCGTTGTGACCGGTTCACGTTGAAGGTACCTTAGGTGTGACCGGGACACTTTGAAGGTAACCTAAAAATGTGATCGGATCACCTCGAAGGTACCTTCGTTGTGACCGGGTCACATTGAAGGTAACCTAAAAATGTGACCGGGTCACATCGAAGGTACCTTCGTTGTGACCGGGTTACGTTTAAAGGTAACCTAAAAATGTGACCGGGTCACGTTCCAATGTGACCGGGAAGGTACCTTCGTTGTGACCGGGTCACTTTGAAGGTAACCTAAAAATGTGACTGGGTCACGTTGAAGGTACCTTCATTGTGACCGGGTCACTTTGAAGGTAATCTAAAAATGTGACCGGGTCACCTTGAAGGTACCTTCATTGTGACCGGGTCACTTTGAAGGTAACCTAAAAATGTGACCGGGTCACCATGAAGGTACCTTCGTTGTGACCGGGTCACTTTGAAGGTAACCTAAAAATGTGACCGGGTCACCTTGAAGGTACCTTCGTTGTGACCGGGTCACGTTGAAGGTAACCTAAAAATGTGACCGGGTCACCTTGAAGGTAACCTAAAAATGTGACCGGGTCACTTTGAAGGTACCTTCGTTGTGACCGGGTCACTTTGAAGGTAACCTAAAAATGTGACCGGGTCACATTGAAGGTAACCTTAAAAATGTGACCGGGTCACATGGAAGGTACCTTTGTTGTGACCGGGTCACGTTTGAAGGTAACCTAAAAATGTGACCGGGTCACCTCGAAGGTACCTTCGTTGTGACCGGGTCACTTTGAAGGTAACCTAAAAATGTGACCGGGTCACGTCGAAGGTACCTTCGTTGTGACCCGGTCACTTTGAAGGTAACTTAAAAATGTGACCCTGGTCACATTGAAGGTAACCTAAAAATGTGACCGAGTCACATTTGAAGGTACCTTCAATGTGACCCGGTCACATTTTTAGGTTACTTTCAAAGTGACCCGGTCACAATGAAGGTACCTTCGATGTGACCCGGTCACATTTTTAGGTTACCTTCAAAGTGACCCGGTCGCAACGAGGTTACCTTCAAAGTGACCTGGTCACAACGAAGGTACCTTCAACGTGACCCGGTCACATTTTTAGGTTACCTTCAAAGTGACCCGGTCACAACGAAGGTACCTTCCACGTGACCCGGTCACATTTAGCCTTAATTTATTCTATTATTGTATTTTATTTTTATAGAAGGTGATTATTTGCGCAAATTATAATTTTTTAATAATTTGCACCTCAAGATGTCTTAAAAGTAATTTTACGATATTTTTGTCGAAAGTAGTTTTTGGTAAGTTTTTTTAACTTAACTAACGCAAAAGGATAAAAATTAGTACGCAATTTTTTTTTTGGCAAAAAATTAGTATGGATAAAAAGTGTTGACAAATTTTTTTGGACTGTCCCCATTTTAAGGTTAGGGTTAGGTATAAGGATAAGGTTAAATGTTGGATTTATTAGTTCTTCAAAAACAAGTGTCCTTCCATATGTAGGAATTTTAATGAATTTGACTTAATGATTTTGATAGTGAAATGTCAATATTATGGTAAGAAATACGTGATATATAAACATGACTAACGGAAAATATTTTCCCTTACTTATATAAGCTTATTATTTAAAAAATATTATTTTAAAAGTTTGTTTGATACAATAGATGAAAAAAATTACGTAGTTTATGTCAATCAAGATTTACCAAATAATATTTTCAAAAAAAGTGATAAATAATTAAAAAATGATTAAAAAAAAGTGATAAAACACTAAAAAAAAGTGAATGAATAAAAAAAAGTGATTAAAACAAAAAAAAAAGTGAATTTTTTTTCAAAAAACCGATTAAATATATAAAATAGCGATAAAATAAAAAAAAAGTGATAAATGTAAAAAAAATTGGTAAATATTTTTAAAAAGCTATTAAAAACCGAAAAAATTGATAAATAATTCTACAATGGAATAAATAAATTTTAAAAATGATTAAATTAAAAAAAGTGATAAAAAACTAAAAAAAAGTGAAATTTTTTTTTAAAAAAAATGATTAAATAAATAAAAAAGCTATTAAAACTAAGAAAAATCGAAAATTTATTCAAAAAGGCCATTAAATATATTTAAAAATCGATTAAATATATTAAAAAAAAAAGTGATAAAATATATATATATAAGTGATAAATGTTAAAAACATTGGTAAATATTTTTAAAAAGCTATTAAAAACCAAAAAAGTGATAAATAATTCTAAAATGTATAAATGTGAAAATTTTTATGACAAAAAAATTTTGTGAATATTTTTATAACAATAAAAAAAATTATTGTCATAGTTTTAATCTCATTTCTTGGTGGAATGAAGATATATTTGGCAATATTTTTATGAATAAGAAAAGGACTTTGAATATGCTTATTGGTGTTCAAAAAGTGTTAGATTCTCATCCAAATCTTTTTTTTTTAAAAAAAATTAGAGCTTAAACTTTTTAACTCATATAATTTTCTACTTAAACAAGAGGAAAACCTTTGGAAACTCAAGTCTAGGATTGATTGGGTTATGGATGGGGATATAAACACTAAGTTCTTTCAAACATCTATCCTTATTAGAAAAAGAAGTAAGATTGTCAAGCTTAAGGATAACTCTGGAAATTGGGTTGAGCATTTTGAAGGTGTTGTGAATCTAATTTTGTCCCATTTTCTAAGCTCTTCACTACTTCTCATGCTTTGATTAATTGGTCTCCTTTCTGGATTGTTAAGGGTAAACTACATTTTCCTACTTTAGCTTTAAACCATATTGCTAATGTGCCTATGCCTGATGAGATTTATCAAGCTCTCTAAGATATGAAACCATATAAAGCACCTGGGCCAGATGATTTCCACCTTTTTTTATTTCAAAAATTCTAGTCTATTGTGAAAGACTATCTCATTAGGATGTGCAGAATATTTTCTCTACTAAGTCTGTTCCTTCTAAGTGGAATAGGTGCTTAGTCTCTATCATTCCTAAAACTGACTATCTTGAGTCAATTAGGAAATTTAGACCTCTAAGCCTTTGTAACACTAAGTACAAAATTGTGTCTAAAATCATTATTAGGAGGCTTAGACGGGATTTGGGTAGACTCATTGGCCAATGGTAGCTTATTTTTACCCCCGGAAGAAAAGTAGTGGATAATGCCATTATTGTGTAGGAAATCATCCATTCCCTTAAAATCAAGAAGGGAAAAGAAGCCTGTATGTTAATCAAGTTAGATTTAGACAAGGCTTATGTTAGCTTTGAATGACACTTCATCAAGCAGGCTGTTGAATTTTTTTAATTTGTCCACAGATGCCATTCAATTAATTATGTCTTGCATTACTGATGTTTTACAGGATTTTTGCAGTATCTCTGGCCAAGTTGTTAGTAATAACAAATAAAAAATTCTATTTTTTGCTAACACTGCTGAGTCTGTAAGGGTTAGTGTTTGTAATAAAATTAGGATGCATGAAACACCTTTTATAGAAAAATATTTAGGTTTCCCTATGTTGTCTAAAAAGTGGACTAAGGAAAATTGCGCCTTTATTTTTGAGAAAATGAACAAGAGATTGTGTGGCTGGAAAAAAAGATTGCCTTTTAATTATAGGTAGAGTTGTGCTCATTAAATCTGTTATGTCCTCTATTCCTAGTTATTATATGCAGCTTAATCTTTGCCTAGCTCCTTAACAAACCATATTAATAGATTAAATAGGAATTTATTTGAGAATCTTCTCCAGAAAATAGGAAGCTACACCTTGTGAATTAGGATGTTGTTACCAAACCTAAGGTTCTTGGGGGGCTAGGGATCTGTTCTGCCCGTGAGGTCAATGAAGCCAACTTAGCAAAATTTACTTGGCAGGTCTATAAGAATGAGAAACAACCTTGGGTTGAGGTTTTAGAGGGCAAAGATCAGGATAACCCTTTCAGGAGATGTGTCTCACCTTTGTGGGGGAATATTAAGAATCATTGGAATTGGGTTCAGGAGAATACTTTCTCCATTATTGGTAATGGCTTAAACACCATGTTCTGGTTGGACTGTTGGTGTACCTCTGTTCCCCTAAGAAATTTAGTTATGGGCCCTTTGTTAAGGGATGAAGAAAACATGTCTATGGTTGATTTTTTCCTTAATAAGGACTCTTTATCTTTTGTTCTTTCCCATGACATTCAGAATCGGATTAATGGTATCTTTGTTAGTCTGAGATACTATTGATAAGCTTTCTTACAGGTTTAAGGATCACGGAAAGTTGAAGTTGTCCCTAGCCTACATGAGTAAACGTCTTCTTGATCCTAACTCTTTTGTGACTACTGATTGGAACTTGATTTGGAAATTGAAGAATCACCCAAAAATTAAATGTTTTCTGTGGAAAGTTATGGATGGTAGACTCCCCATTGACAAGTACTTATATCATATTGGTTTAAGTTCTTCTAATGCTTGTCCTAGATGTCTGCATGTAGAAGAGTTGGTTGAACATCCCCTATTTGATTGTTAGGATAGTAAACTTGTTTGGGATTCACTTGATTGTGACATTGTTAAATGCCGTGATTGGAAGTCTTTATGCAAATCCCTTTGCTCTAAATCTAGTTCTGCTCCCTCGTTTGGGATGTCTTAGAATATCGTTGTACCTTTTGTATTTTGGAATATTTGAAAAAATTATAACCTGCTTGTGTTTGAAAGTATTTTTTCTGACCAGTCTCTTTTAATTAAAAGAGTTAAGAAACAACCTGCTGAATTCTTTGCTATGACGGAGTCTATTCATTTGCATAAGTCGTCTATTTCCTATCAAACTGTTTGGCAGGCCCCTACTCAAGGTTTACTTAAGTTAAGGGTAAAATCCAAATATGGTTCTTTAACTTTAAGGGTCATCTTAAAGTGATCTCTTACCTTCAAAAGTGACTATTAAAGTTCCCTACCTCTTAAAGTTTGTCCCCCTGAAGTCCCTTCCATCACTTCTTCGATTATCTTCAACAGAAGTTGATGACATGGCGCATTCTAGGTCAACATGGCAGTTTAAAATGCCACATGTCATCCTCTATTATAACAAAACAATGACTATCTTGAAAGAACAAGAAATTTTGGGCTAAAACTAACAACAACACATAATATTATAGGCCTAAAATGTACTTGACACAAAATCATCTTCTTCCCCAAAATTGTCTCAGCACATAACGTGAGACCCTTGAGCTGGGCACCGCCATTATCGAGTCCTATTGTTGTCTTCTTTTTCCAATTTTGGCATCGACATTGATTGGGCTGACAAAGAGGCCGGCAAGCCCAAATTTTTGGGGAGGAGAGAACCCGAGGCTGGTAAACCTGAATTTCTGGTGACGAAAAAGAGGATGCTGGCGTGGGCGGCTGGTATGGATTTCCATCGTAAAGAAAGGATTTCCATTGTATGAGGCAGATTTCGGGTAGGGCCAACCAGTGTGGCAGAGCCTTGCAAGCTTCGATTTTGTCAATATAGGGTGTTGTTAATGGATGCCGGTGACGGAGAGGAGATGATGGGGTAGATCACACTGGATAAGGAGAGATGGTGGCAGCGTAGATGGAGAGATGGCAAAATGGTGGTGGCGTAGAGGGGGAGATAGGTATCGAAGGGCTGAAGTAAGGTGGAGTGGGCAGCGGATAAGCCAGAGATGGGCGGCGGCGTGGCTACTGTTTGCCTCAGAGAAGATTTGGGAAAGACGAATTTTAGGGCTTAATGTCATTTCAAGTCCTTAATATTATGTGCTAGTATCAATTTTAGCTTGATATTTATTGTTCTTCCATTTTGGCCACTTTTTCTTATGATATAGGATGCCACGTGGTAGAGTAGAAGCCACATAGGCATTTTTTGTCAAAGATAACAACTTAATTGACGAAATGGATCAAAATAGGACATGCTAAGGGAAGTAAAAAGGACTTTAAGAGTCACTTTTGGAGATAATGGACTACTTTAGGACGAGAGACCATATTTGGATTTTACCCCGTAAGTTAAATATAGATGGTTCCTCTAATATAACATTAAAACATCAGGAGCAGGGGGAATTATTAGAGATCACAAAGGTCAATTGGTTATTGCTTTTGCTAAAAATTTGGGCTTTACTACTCCCATGATGGTTGAAGCTTGAAGTCTTTATGAGGGTTTTCATATGGCAAGTCTTATGGGGAGAATAAGCCTTATAATAGAAACTGATTGCAAGCAAACTTTAGATTGGTTAAATTTTGGGATTCCTGAATATCACCCAACTTATACTTGTCTTTGGAATTGTAAGTTACTGATGGAAAGAATGATGGAAGTTCATCTTCATCACATATCGAGGAAAGCAAATGAAGCAGCGAACTCCTTGGCCAAGCATGCGGCTTCCATGGAAGAGTCTTTCAATTATTTTGATACGTGGCCTGGATTCCTTAGGAAGACTTTAGACACTGATTAGGTTGTTGTCTTTTCAGACTCTTCTGTTGTTAACCCCCCACCCTCTAAGGATTCCTTTTGTTAGTCTCTCTACTAGTAGAACTGTAGTTAATCCTAGGGGGTCTAATGCAAACTTCAGATCTCTTTGCTCCATGTACCTACACTCTATTGAGGGCAAGGAAACGTTGTTGTAGCATTGTTAGGTTTTTCTTTCCTTAATGCATCTTTCCCACAAAAAAAAAATCAACTTTGAGTTTTATTCCCAAGTTTTCCTTCTTTTTTTTTTTTTTTTTTCCCCCCTCATGGTTTCCTTATTCTTAATTATGTATAATCAAGGACGGAGCTATGTAGGGATGGGGAGGGGCTGCCCCCCTAGATTTTTCAAAATTATTTATTAGTAGTAGTTAATATGGTTAGAATTGTAAAAGTTTTAAAGTTTGGTACTTATTTGTAAATTATAAAATTAATGATGGGCTTTGGTGGATTTATCCTTTTTAAATGTTTTACGCAAATCAAAAACTTTAGTGGGAAAATTATAAAAAACTCCCTATGGTTTGGCCTAATGTACATTTTGCCTTTCTATTTTCAGAAACCTACACTTTACACCCTTATTCCTTTACAGTGTCTGACAATAATTTCTGAAACCCTAATTTAAACTGGCTAATATTAATGTTTCAGAAATTTCAAAATTTTTTATTTTTTTTTACAGCTAACTATATTAAAAAAATACTGATATGTATTTATATAAAGAAAATACATTTACAGAAAGAAAAAAACTGATAATTTATAATGTCTATTAACTATAAAAAAAAATATTGAGGAGATTAAAATTACTGAAAGATGATTATTGTATAGTTTAAATTACAATTTTAGAAATTGTTATCGAACAATGTAAAAGAAACAGGGGGCAAAGTGTAAGTTTTACAAAATGAAAGGGATAAACTATAGATTAGAGTAAATCTTAGGGGTAATTGTAAGTTTCCCAAACTTTAGTAAAACGAACTGCAAGCGAACAATATTCTCACACCTATACCTTCACCCCGGCCCTCCTAGGCACGATTTTTTATATACATAATGTCTCTGCGTATAATCATACATGATAGTTGAAGTGTTATCGCCCTTCAAACCTATAAGATCGGGAAAGCATCACTCTCGGGAAGTCAAGCATCACCCACAAGGAATGCGAGCACCAACCTCGAAAAAAGGGGGATCTGACACCTTGAGCATCCAACCTCGGAGATCCATCATCACCCTTGGGGACGACAGTACCGACCTCGAGAAAACTGTGCGTCGCCATCCTCGGTGAGGTAACCGAACTGGCTTCGGAAGAGAAAGACTCACCACCTTCGGCAGGAGAAAACGCCCCCAAAGGGAAGCATCCGTGACAAGGGGGCTTCCGGATTATTGAAACGATCCCAGAGGAAAGCCCTCCTGTTCCAAAGAGCCCTCTTCTACCGAAGGGATCTCGGGAGTACGGCAGAAACAATTAAGAAGCCTCTGACATGCCGCCCTCATACACGCTCTGATATGCCGCTGTCGCATATGTCCTGTCACACAGACCTACCCTGGCCTTGACCTTTGGCCAGAACGGCCTGTAGCCGGCTAGAGGTCTCCACGCCCGAAGGTACGAATTGCATCCAACCGAACACGTGTCATAATCTGAACGGGTTACGTCAGGCAGGTTTATTCATTCACGCCCTCCTATATATATATGGGGAATGGCCTCAGTAGGGTAAGAGGATGGAGAAAAAAGATACATTATTCACATTCTTGTTATTTCCAGTCTCCTAAAATACTGACTTGGGCGTCGGAGGCTCCTCCCTGGAAAAACACTCTGGGGACCTCCTAACTTTTATTCTTTGAGTGTTTTAGGCAATCTCTTCCCGGGAATCTCTCGTTCAGGCGTTCCTCCCTCTGCGGAAGTCCCTCCTAGTCTCACTATGTCAAGCAGTGAAGATGCCGGTGGGCATCATTTGGCGCCGTCTGTGGGAACCCACTCTTAGGTGGTCGTCGTTGAAACTCAACGTTCTAAGGACAAGGGGCTTCTGAAGTCCCCTTCCGCGCCAGAGGTTCAACCGGCAACCGAGCAACCTGCCGCAGGGACTTCCTTGCCGGAGGACGAACGTCCTCTAACCGTTACCATGAGCTTCTTGCATGATTTTCAGCGCTCCGTTGTGGCTGAAATGACGCAGCAACTGGACTGAAGATGGCCACAGCCGCCTCCGGACCGAAGGCCCCCTTCACCAGCACCTCATCGGGAGAGAAGCCCGAAGTCAACTCACCGAAGTTCGGGAACCGGGGACCAATGTGATGAGTCCTCGACGGAAAACATACCCCCCAGGGTTCGACCTACGGGAGAAACGGGGTCCAAACGGCCCAGGACTCCCCGCCAAAGGAGTTCTTCACCAGAAGAGAAATCGCAATCCCCTCGGCGCCGAAGTTACTCTCCAAAAAGGAGGCGTCGCTCTCCATTACTGGAGGCCTCCAGGCAGCAAGAAGAAGAGCCCAGCGCCACACTCCTCATGGAAAAAATCCTAAAGAGGTTAGAGAGGGTGGAAAGACAGGTAGCTCGGAAACCCGTCTGGTCTAGGTTGTCAGAAACCTTCAACGGAGACGAATCGCCGTTTACCCGAACAGTAGTCGAAGCACCTATGCCGAGTGACTTTCGGGTACCTCGTTTGGAAACCTACGATGGCCGAAGTGACCCCCAGGCTCACCTAACCAAATACAGGCGCAGCATGGTGTTGCACGGTGCCGATGATGCCACCTTGTGCAAATGCTTCGAGGTCACCCTCTCTGGACCGGCAACGGCATGGTACAACTCGTTAGCCCCCGGAACCATCGTGGGATTCCAAGAGTTGTCTACCGCTTTCACGCAGCAATTCATCGGAAGCAGACCGACGGCGAAGATGCCAGTTCAAATGTTCGACATAGCGCAGAAGAATGGAGAAACTATTCACGACTATGTCGAAAGGTTCAATCGAGAAGCCCTAAGCGTGCCAGACTTCAGGCCAGAGATACGTATCCTCGCCATGATACGGGGACTTCGGAGAGACTCACAGTTGTTCTACGAATTCTCGAAGGACCCCCCAGACACCCTCGGTGAATTTTACCGAAGGGCGGAGCAGCATATGACTGCTGAAGAGCTGAGGATGGGAGGCCCAAAGCTCGACCACGTCCGTACCGAGGGGTCAAGCCAACAAACTCGCTACCCAACCGAATCAGGGGGTCGACCTCGGAAGCTGAGAGGGAAGAAGCCGTTGACTTTTACTCCCTTAAACACCACAAGGACGAACATTCTCATGGCCATGGAAAGGCAGGGAACTCAAATTCAACGACCGAAGGCCATGACCTCGGACAACAAAAAGAACATGAAAAAGTTTTGCCAGTTCCATCGGGATCATGGGCATGATACCGAGGATTGCTTCCAGCTGAGGAAGTACATAGAGTCCCTGATAAAGCAGGGCCAACTTCGACGTTACCTGCGGATGCCCTCCCCAAAGGGGAGGAGGGAAGAAGAAAGGAAAGGAGATGACGAGGAATATGACTCCGACAGACGCCGGAACCGAAGTCCCAGAAGACATCCACCACCTCCGGCAGGAATAATACAGACAATCACCACAGGACTACCCTCGGCAGAAAGGAAAAGAAAAGCCAGGGAGATCTCGGTGATGGAATACGGTAACCCATCAAAAAAGCTTATTCGGAAAGATGGGTCTACCATAATATTCCCTCATGATGACCCCCTTCTGGTCATAGCAAGGATAGGGAGTTGGGACGTCAAGAGAGTACTCCTTGACGATGGTTCTAATGCTGACGTCTTGTTCTCCCATCTGCTGCCGAGTTTGGGTATCCCAAGGGGCGATCTCAAGCCCGTCACCTCTCCTACTTTCGGAGTGGGTCCGTCCGAACTCCCTGTCCTCGGGTGGATTGACCTTCCCCTGATGTTAAGAGGAACTTCACTACAGAACAAGGATGAGCTCTTTGCCTCCACAATGACAAGGTTCATCGTCATAGATGTCCCTTCGTCGTATAATGCCATCCTTGGAAGACAGACGCAAGGAAACCTTCACATTCGCCCAGATGTGAAATACCTGACTGTCACCTTCGCCACAAAGGATGGAGATGCTGAGATCTTCATCGACCAAGGGGAAGTGAGAAAGGTGTTTGTCAAAGCAAGAAAGGCCCCAGCAAAGAGCTGCGCACGGACTTCGGGAGCAAAGGCCGTACTCACAGGAGAGGCAAAGAAGAGAAGAAACAGAAGACCCCGAGAAAATAGAAACAGAAGATATAGAACTTGTCCCAGGCCGAAATACCCGAATAGGGAAAAAAGTGGCCGAAGGTGATAAGGAAAAACTTGTATCTTTTCTGTTAATGAACAAAGATCTGTTTGCCTACTCGTCGAAGGACATGCCTGGGGTAGACCCTCGCATAATTCAGCATAACCTTAAGATACGCCCCGACGTGAAGCCCGTGAGCCAAAAGAAAAGAAGCTTTTCGGCACATAAGAACAGCTTTGTAAAATCCGAAGTCCAACGGTTAATGGAGGCCGGCGAAATAAGGGAAGTCAGATACCCCGAATGGCTTAGTAACGTAGTTATCGCCACAAAGGAAGGGAGTGACAAACTCCGAATGTGCATCGACTTCCGAAATGTGAACGATGCTTGCCCTAAAGATTCATATCCACTACAACCAATTGACTAGTTGGTGGACTCAACTGCCAAGTATGGCCTCCTAAGTTTCCTCGATGCATTCAGTGGGTATCACCAAATCAGGATGGACCCCGAAGATGAGGAAAAAACTGCCTTCATCATCGAACTTGGTACATACTGCTACATCAGAATGTCGTTCGGGCTTAACAATGCAGGAGCCACCTACTAGAGGTTAATGAACAGGGTCTTTAGCTCCCAAATATGGAGGAACATGGAAGTCTATGTTGATGATATGATAGTTAAGAGCAAACTCCCTAGTAGTCACATCTCGGACTTGGAGGAGACATTCTGCCAGCTAAGGATCTTCGGAATCCTTCTCAACCCTGAAAAATGCATGTTTGGGGTGAACACAGGTAAGTTCCTTGGATTTATGGTATCAGAAAGAGGTATCAACGCCAATCCAGAAAAGGTCAAGGCCCTTCGAAGATTCTATACTCCCACGACGACAAAGGATGTGCAAAGACTCACAGGGAGAATCACGTCCCTCAGCAGATTCATCTCCAGATATGGGGATCGCTGCCGACCATTCTTCAAGGTCCTTACTAAAGCGGCGAAAAATGGTGGTGACCTCGGGAGCGAGGTACATCCTTGGAACGAAGACTGCCAAAAGGCCTGGGAAGAGCTTAAGGTCTACCTGACTCGCCTGCCGACACTCCGGCAGCCACGGAAAGGGGAACCCCTCATACTATACCTCGCCGTCACTGAAAAGGCGCTAAGTTCGGTCCTCGTGAAGGAAGAGGGGGCGGAGCAATGGCCAGTATATTATGTGAGCAAGTCTCTGCATGGTGCCGAAGTCAGGTACCCCTTACTGCAAAAGGCTATTTATGCCCTGATACTTGCAAGCAGAAGGCTACGTCCGTATTTCCAAGGCCACCCCATTATTGTCCGAAGTAACCTGCCTCTTCGAGATATCATGAAGAGGGTAGACCACTCGGGAAGGCTTTCCAAGTGGTGCATAGAGCTCGGCGAGTACGATATCACCTATGGGCCGAGGAAGGCAATAAAAGCTCAAGCCTTGGCGGATTTCATTGCCGAAGTACCCATTGCCGAAGAAAGTCAACTAGACCTCGGGAAAAATGAACCGGAGTGGACTCTGTTTGTAGATGGGGCCTCCGGCTCCGAGCACCAGGGAGCTGGAGTAATCATTCGCGGTCCCGAGGGTATGGAGGTCATGAAAGCCATCAAATTCGGGTTTAACGTCACCAACAATATGGCAGAATATGAAGCTCTCATAGCAGGGTTACGCCTTGCTAGAAGAATTGGCGTGAGAAACCTGAAGGCCCACAGCGATTCTCAGCTAGTGGTCCGACAGATGGCAGGGGACTATACCGCGAAGGACCCAACTTTGGCAAAATATCACGAGCTCGTATCAAAGCTCATTCAGGAGTTCGACACAGTGCACATTGAGAACGTGCCTCGCCGAGACAATGCTGAAGCAGATAGTCTGGCCAAATCAAGAAAGTCCACTGAAGTATTGAGCCACCCGAGCATAGCAATAATGAGCATAGCAACCTCGGAAAAAGGATGGAAAAATCCCATAAAGAGGTATCTTACGACCTCGGAGCTTCCCGATGACCCTCGCGAAGCAGCAAAAGTGCGAAGATGCTCCGGACGATATTTCCTAATCGGGGAAGAATTGTACCGACAGGGGTATGCAAGTCCGCTACAAAGGTGTGTCAGTGAAGAGGACACTAAGACAGTCCTCGAAGAAGTCCACGAGGGGGCTTGTGGTTCCCACATTGGAACTGACGCCTTGGCAGGAGTAATACTCCGCCAGGGGTACTTCTGGCCCACCCTAAGAAAGGACGCGAGGCAGTTTGTCCAGAAATGTGATAATTGCCAAAGGCACGCCAACGTCCAGAGGTTACCCTCGGAATTGATAACCTCGGCTAACTACCCCTGTCCCTTTGCAGTATGGGGCATTGACCTCATCGGGCCACTCCCGACTGCACCTGGAGGAGTGAAGTTCTGCGTGGTCGCAGTGGATTACTTCACTAAATGGGTCGAGGCAGAGCCCCTGGCAACCATTTCGGCAAAGGACATACAAAAATTCATCTGGAAGAACATTGTGTGCATAATTCAACATACAAAGGGTGATAGTGGCGACTTTGACAATGATTCCCAGTTTATTGACAAGGGATTCCAAGAATTCATCACCGTTTCTCAGGATAAAAATGGTGTTGTGAAAAGTAGCTCATCCTCAGAGGGACGGAGCGGGACGAGGTTCTGACAGCTTAAGTGCCATAAATGCTGAAAACTGTTCTGGCGACGCGTCGCCAGAATGAAAGAAAAATTGGCGACGCGTCGCCAACGTTATGAACGTTCTGAGTAGTTTCAGCATATCTGGCGACGCATCACCAGAAAGTCAACCAATTGGCGACGCGTCGCCAATTGCAAATCTGCTCCACAACTCTCAGATTTTAGACGGTTCACACGCATCCAACTAAGCTTCCTAGCATTGGATTCCTTACATACTCTTTTGGCTATAAATGGAAGGAGGAGAGAAGAGCTAAAGAGGATCTTTAAACACAATTTGGATACATTTAGACATCTAGCTCTTCTCTTCCTTGGAAGCTCCATTGGAGGAAGCTTGGAGCTTGGAGAATTTGGCCTCAACCAAGGAGGCTTGGTCTTCTAAGGGCTTCACTGAGTTTTTTCCTTTCTTCTTATCTTTCTCTTTAGTTGTAGTTCTTTGGATACTTTGTTTATGGATAAATTGTGGAAGTATTTGATGGATCGTGAGTAGATCTTTCATATCTTTCTAGGATGACATTACTCTACCTTGCTACTTTAACTATTTGAGTTTATATTGATGATTGTGGACTACTTGTGTTACTTCTTTTCTTGTGTTATTTGTTATGTGAGTAAGGCCTTCTCACATCCTTTTAATTCACCTAGACCTTGAGAGAAGTCTATAGTTGAGTGGAAGAAAGAAGGAGGTACAGTGGATATCTTGGATTAGAGGTAATCTTCGAGTTGACTAGGTGTCAAAAGGAGATTAGGGCATAATCTACCTAGAGTTAACACTTGAGCTTGAGAAAGTCAAGTTTAATCCTTAGGTGAGCAAGAACTAATCTTGAGAAAGACGTTTTTGAGTTATGAATCTCTTCACCACACAAAGGGAGTCCACATAAGGATTGCAATTATTTCGGGTAGCAAGGTTAGAGTAATAGAATCCTAGAGAGATAGTTTCCTTCTCTTAGCTTACTCAACAAGTTTCTTTTTAGTACTTGTTATTCCTTACAGTTAGTCTCTTTAATAGCTTCACTAGTGGTAACCTCTTCTTTATAAATTGAATCCTTCGTACTTTTAGCTTGGTAACTGAAAGTAATTAACTTTCAATCTTAGGTAAAAATCACAATGTCTCTTGGGACGATACCCCTATTTGCCTTGTACTACTTGTCAAAATCGTACACTTGCGGGTAAATCTGGGGTTATAAATGTAAAACTCTTGAACTCCTCTGTGACATAACAAAGAACATTGTGTGCAGATTTGGCATACCGAGGGTGATGGTGGCCGATAATGGTTCCCAGTTTATTGATAAGGGATTCCAAGAATTCATCGTCGAACTCGGGATAAAAATGCACTTCACCCCGGTAGCTCATCCTCAGAGCAACGGACAGGTAGATGTATCTAACAGAATCATAAAAGATGGTCTGAAAAAGAAATTGAGGGAAGCAAAGGGAAAATGGCCAGGGGAACTTTCCAGTGTGCTATGGAGCTATCGGACAACACCCCAAAAGGCCACGGGTGAGACGCCTTTCTCGTTCGTCTTCGGCACAAAGGCCATTATTTCTATCGAGGTAGTCCAGTTGTCGGTTAGGATACAAGTGTTCGACGAAAAAGGGAATGACCTTGGATTAAGAACTAAGCTCGACCTAATTGACGAACACAGAGAAGCGGCCAAACTTAGAAGAAAGACATTTCAGCAAAGAGTGGCTATGGCAACGAACTTGCGCGTTAGGCAAAAAGGAATCAGAAAGGGAGACCTCGTTCTCCGAAAGGCTGAGTTTGAACCCCGAAGACCGTCTCACGGGGTACTTCGGGCAAACTGGGAAGGACCTTATTTGGTCCTTGACGAGGTTCGGAAAGGAGTCTATAAGCTCGGTGATACCGAAGGTAGAGAACTGAAGAATACATGGCATTCGGATGCCTTGAAGAAATTCTACGCTTAGAATCTTGTCAGGAAATTGTACAGTTAGAAATTTTTCTAAGTACAGAAAATTTTCTGGAAAAATAACTCCACCTAAGAAATCTTGCCGAACAAGGTGCAAGTAAGTACTTGCGAAAACCACACATTTCCTCCAAAGTTGGTTGGGTCATTTTCCCCAAAAGGTGCATCGACCGAACACGGCTGATGAAAATAGGCCAAACGTTGCCAAAAGGTATTCGCCAAAGCTAGCATTTTCCCGAAGACGGTCGATAAAAAGAGCGAAAAGTATCTTCCCAAGGGTCCTAGACCGAAAGTGGTCAAGACAACCCTTGGAAACGAAAATTATTGCTTGGGGACTTAGCCAAATTTTAAAGGAAGGAAAAATGTCATTGAGAAGGCCTTATTACATGGAGGAGATTACAAGAAGAAGATTACAAAGAAAAAGAAGAAGACAAAGTAAAGCCCTAGACATCTAAGGGACCCCGGCATCATGAGATGCTCCATCCCCAACATCCTTTGCCGCGACCTTCGGCGCCGGAGGAAGGGCAAATGGTAAGTTGAGGAGCTCAATCTTTGACCAAGTCCAGCGAGGCCCCTCGGGGATGTTCAGGGCAGCCAAGAAGGAGAGGTCGAGGTCTGGATATTTCTCCAAAACTTGGTGTCGAGCCAGACAGAAGCCATCTTGAAAGGCAACCTTAGTCGCCTGATTAGCCTTGTCTTTCTCAACAGACAAGTCTTCCACCTCATTCTGCAAATCGGCGACCTCCTTCTCCAGCTTCTTCGTCTTCTTCTTCTTCTTTGTCTCCTTCTTCAGGGCCTCAACCTCGGCCTGAAGATCGGCATTGTCGGCGAGGGCCTTCGTCAGGATAGCAGAATCTTCTTCCTTCTCCTTTCGATAAGCCTCATTGGCAGAAGTGAGCTCGACGACCTTCGCGCCGAGGTCAGACATTTTCTGGGAGAAATCCTTCAAGAGCTCCTCCTGGCCCTTCAAAAGTTCCTCCCGAAGTTTGGCAACCTCCTCCTTGGCTATTCTGCTCAACTCGGCATTCTTGACGACCGAGTTAGCGCAGAACACCTTTGCCTTCTCCAGACGCTCTTCGGTCCAAGTTCGAACCGAAGACTGTTTTGCTGCCCAAGCTCTGAAGTATCCGCTATACGCCAAGAGCTGCAAAAAAAAAAAGGGAGAAGGACATTTGGTAAAGTTGCACAAGGAAAGCCAAACACTTAGAAAAATTGGGAGAAAAAATAAAGGGTCTAAAGAGTACCTGGGCAGCATGCTCGGACATCCTCGCGGCGAGGATCTCCTCGTTCGCGCACTCTTCGGCCACGGATTTGAAGGTAGCCTGGGTGAGCACGCCCCTCGCCATTTGGGGAGCCATTTGCTGGCCGTCTTCGGAGAACAAATTCATGTCCTCCGTGAAAGACCAGAAAGGCTCCCTCGGGACCTTATCCTTCGGGATATGAGAGTCCCGAAGGGCCCGCTTCCGGGCATGCTCCACCATCCACGCCGAGGGCGCCAATTCCTCTGCAAAGTCAAGACACAGTTCCATTAGGACATTGTCCCTTAGCCATATATCTATAAGATTGAGAGTGCTAAAAATGTCTAAGGGACAAACCTGGCGGCACCTCGGCGACGTCATCATCGGAGTCCTGAACCTCCTCCACTTCGGCAGGGACGTGTTTGCCCTTGCTTCTTCTGCGCTCCTCGAGTTCCTCAGCAGAAGGGCCTCCGGCCGAAGAACCTAAAAGGTCCGCCGAAGTGGTGGGACTCCGGGGAGTGGAGCTAACGGCAAGCTCCGGTGGCAGGACGGCCTGGACCTCGGGCTGATCCCCGGCCTCCACGACGTCCTCCGGAGGTGGGGGAAGGAGGTCCTTCTTCACCTTCTTAGCCGAAGATGGCCCGCCCCCAGACGTCTTTCACCGCTTCGGGGCCCCCTTCTTCGTCTGTTCCCCCTTCTCGGCTTGACCGAGGAAGAGGGATTTGTAGAAAGTGGCTGACTGATCGCCCATCTCTGAAAAAGTAGGAAAATATCAGTGTAAGTCCAAAGGGATACTTATACCAAAAAATTGGAAAGTAACTTACTCTCAAAAAGGGCTTCGTAAGAGAGCTCCCCCCGAAAGAGCATCACCAGCCAGGACTTCTTCCCGTCAGCGGCAGGAGCTGGCATGCCGAGGTCCGTCTTATGCTCCTTGAGTACCCCTAGCTCCCGAAGAACCTCCTCGGTCATAAGGTTCCACTTAATGGGGAAGGGATACAAGGAGCGCGGTGGGACCTCGGCATCCCAGTCGGCGACAGCTCGGATACGGCTGTCGAAGTCCTCAAACCTCGCTGCCAACTCAGGAGTTAGCAACTTCTTGGGATCAACGACGTCCGTCTCCAGCTTCCCCCGGGCCCACCTTGTCGGCATATGTGGCCATGCCTCTGCCACCTTCAGGAAGAAGAACTTCCTTTGCCACCCTCGCCAACTATCTCTAGTACCGAAGGTGAACATATATTTTTTGCTCCCAGATCCCCGAGGCAGCATGAAATAGAAGCCACCCTTCGGGACCGGATAGAGCTTGTAGTACTGCATGAAAATGATGAAGTGGGGTTCTATCTTGAAAACCCCACACATGCAGAGAAAAGCGTTGAAGTAACAGTAAGAGTTGGGCGGAAGCTGATTCACGGCTATGCCATGGAATTGGCAAAAGTCGCAAATCATCTTCGGCGGAGGAAACCGAAGTCCAGCCTTCAGTTGGGCCCGAAAAACGGTAACCTCGTCACCATTGTTCATGAAGCTGAAGTGGCCGGGATGGGGTAGCCTGGTAGTGGCATAGGAGGGAAGAAAGAATTTAGTTGTCCACTTCGCTAATTTTTCCGAAGTGGAACAACAGGGGTGAGACATGAGAGGCTGCCAGCTCTCGGGAATGGGTTGGACGGACATAAGGGGGACAGGGGAAGACATGTTCGGCAAAAGAAAATGACTTCGGAAAAGAGAGTCAGAGGACTTCGGGAAAAAAGAAAAAAGCTTCGGGGACTAGAAAAAATAGAAACCGAAACGACCGAAGGACCTCTGGAAGAGAAACCCACCAAAACGTTTGCCGAAGTCGGGATTAGAAGACGCCGTCATAAATGGTTGCCGGAAATCGCTCCGCCACTTGCACCGCCGCAAAAAGAGAAGGAAGAGCTCGAAGACAGATGAGAACAAGACAGAGGCAAAGGAAAGCAAATGAGGGCCATGAGGGGAAGGAAGGTTTATATAGACCGAAGAAGGGTAACCGAATCATCGTCATAACTACCCTGCGAAGGCGAATCGTCGCCATAATTATCCCTCGAAGGTGAAAAGACGCGGCTGGTGTAACCGACGCGACTACCCCCAATCATCGCATGCCACGTGTCATCCAATGCGTGGAACGAGGACACGCTTTCTGACACCACGAAAACCCAGGCACGCCTATCCAAACTGACACTCCTGGTTACGAGACGTGACGGTCCACTGACCTGCAACAGAAAAAGTAAAAATAAAGAGAGCGCGCACCTCGAGAACACCAAGGGACTGACCAGAGGGCAGGTAATGACACCTCGGCTAGGGAGGCACGCCTTCGGGTGGTGAAGTGTCCCCTTCTACGGTGTCCCGTTCTGAGTCCTGTAAGGTGCCCCCAGAGATTCTACGAGCCGAAGTCCCCACTTTGACTTTTCGAGGGGGGGCATGTGATAGCCGAAGTGCTATCGCCCTTCAAACCCATAAGCTCGGGCAAAGCACCACCCTCGGAAAGTCGAGCGTCACCCACAAGGAATGCGAGCACCAACCTCGGAAAAAAGGGGGTCTGACACCTTGAACATCCGACCTCGGTGATCCATCATCACCACTAGGAACGACAGTACCGACCTCGGGAATACGGTGCATCGCCATCCTCGGTAAGGTGATCGAACCGGCTTCGGAAGAGAAAGACTCACCACCTTCGGCAGGGGAGAACGTCCCCGAAGGGGACCATCCGTGGCGAGGGGACTCCCGGATTACTGAAACGATCTCGGAAGAAAGCCCTCCTGTTCCGAAGAGCTCTCTTCTACCGAAGGGATCTCAGGAGTACGGGAGAAACAATTAAGGAGCCTCTGACATGCCGCCCTCGTACACAACATGCCACCCTCATACACGCTCTGACACGCTGCCGCCGCACACGTCCTGTCACGCAGACCTACCCTGGCCTTGACCTTTGGCCAGAACGGCCTGTAGCCGGCTAGAGGCCCCCACGCCTGAAGGTACGGATTGCATCCGACCGAACACGTGTCATAATCTGAGCGGGTTACGTCAGGCAGATTTATTCATTCACACCCTCCTATATATATATGGGAAATGGCCTCAGTAAGGGGCTCAGAGGAGGGAGAAAAAAGATACATTCTTCACATTCTTGTTACTTCCAGTCTCCCAAAATACTGACTTGGGCGTTGGAGGCTCCTCCCTAGAAAAACATTCCGGGGACCTCCTAACTTTTATTCTTTGAGTGTTTCAGTCAATCTCTTCCCGGGAATCTCTCATTCAGGCGTTCCTCCCTCTGTGGAAGTCCCTCCCAGTCTCACTATATCAAGCAATGAAGATGCCGGTGGGCATCAATACATATGTTTAGTGCCATCAACTATATTTGATATACGGAATATCAGCTAGGATTCAATGAATGTTTGTCTTGTTGAATAAACTTCTCTTTTGCCAGCAAGGAGGCGGAGGCTAACGAGCTTATCTTCTTTATATATATACCTGCACAAAGTTTATGAGCACCGAAACAAAAAGGAAAGAGATTGGAGAGAGCAAAAATTATAAAGAACCTGACGCGATGTGAAATGATGATTGGTCGAAGGTCCAAATTCCAAACACACACCAGTTCGGTCAGCGACATTTTCTTCAGCAGCCGAAGTGCATGCCTCGCCAAACGTCGTAGCTCCACTTCGACATCGCACCACATCCGAACACCGCAAGACTTGCAGGGCCACGCTTCCATCGCATGCCAATTCCACCGCCACATATATAAATCGATGCACACCTTTAATCCTAAATGATCCGTTTAGCCCTTGTATCGACAAAAAGCAAATTAAGAAGAGCCCAAAATTAAATCTCGTCTACATATGGCGAGCGATCAAGAGCAGTTCCGGCTGGTTTCTCCGTCCATAGACCACGAAAGAAGGCTTCCGAGGAAGTACACGGAAGAAGGCCAGGGCGCCCAAAGGAACCTGTCGCCACCATTGGACTGGTACAACGTGCCGCACGGGACCCTGTCTCTGGCGCTGGTGGTGGAAGACATCGACGCGCCCGACCCCAGTGGGCCGATCGTGCCGTGGACCACTTGGGTGGTGAGCAACATCCCGCCGAGACTAAAGGGGCTTCCCGAGGGGTTCTCCGGGAAGGAGGAGCAGCTGGGCGGCGAGTACAGCGGGGTCAGAGAAGGGAACAATGATCATAAAGTTCGAGGGAGGAGAGGGCCTAAGCTCCCTAGCCATGGACACCGCTTCAAGTTTACGCTCTATGCTTTGGACGAGGACATTAACTTTGGGATCAAGGTTAGAATCGAATTTGCTCTAATATAAATTTTGCGTACATATTGGTGAGTGGAATTAAGATTTTTGTGTTAATTTGCAGATAACGAAGGAGAGGCTGCAAGAGGCAATCCAAGGGCATGTGCTGGCTGAAGCGGTCCTGTCCTGTCTTTAGTCCTCTTTTTCGCGTGCTTCTCTTATCATGAAACGGTGGCTTAATTTCTAACTAAGAGAAGATGAAGGTCGGGACTTCCTACTTACATATATATGTTGAGATAATACATATAAATATATCATGTCAGTTGAGAGATATATACAAAGCAATAGGGTAATTAAAAGCAACAATATAATACTAATAATTCGTTCAGGTTGCCAATAGTCATACGATACATAATGGCCATCAATTCAAACCTCTAATTACACTGGGCATCGGCATGATCACGTTCCGTCTCACGACTTCATCTAATATATTACAATAACAACCCCGCTTAGTCTATTGTTCATTTAAACTTGAGAGATCTGTCTCCATCCACTGAAATAAAGAAATGTATATTTTTAATATATAAAAGTATGAAGTACATAAATATTAAATAATATTTTTACCCTTATGTTATAAGTTATTTTATTTTTTGTAATAAAATTTAATTTTATCATTATCTATTTAATTAGAGTTATATGTTAGCATTAGAACACAAAAAAAAATTGTCATTAAATTTTATTTTTTGTTATAAATTTATCTGCACTCGATTCTATATACAATTTTTTTGTGTTAATTTTACTTTTAGTGGCTATACCCCTAGATTGCTACTAAAGGTCTTTTTCCGCCATTGATTCTATAATACTATCAAACATGCAACAATTTTTTAAGAATTATTTTTTCACTTAGTCACCTCCTTTGATACTGTAACATAAATTTTTATTCTTAGCAACTAATACTTTTTATACTAAATAATATTAAAATATAATTTTTTTAAAAAAAATTTCATTAAAGTTAATCAAATCTTGAAAGTTGTATCAAATTAAAATTAGAAGTAGTTTTTGTTTGAATATTATATTTTATGGTAGAGGCTCATAGTGTGAAAGTAGTTTTGGAGTTGTTAAGAGGTGAAGTTAATAATTTTATGTTCTGGTTGCAAGTTTTTGTTTCACCTAAACCTAATTGAATAAGAAGAGAAGTTTGGAGGTTTATATATATGTTCAAAACTTTTAATTAAATTGCATGTTTTTAAGTCCTGTCTATAGATTCTGACCACATAGTAGATTATATGACAAGAGAAAAGGTTAGAGGTTTCTTAGGTAGATATACAATAAGTTTTAGTATAGAACAAAAATAAAATTCCAACATGTACTCTATATATTGGCTCAAAATTCTATTCTTTTTTATCCAAAATATAATTTTATTGTGACTTTATTTTTTTTTCATTATCATAATATTGATTTCCTATACTTTCATATTTGACAATATTGATACACAAAATTCTTAAAAAATGAAAGATATTTTGAAATTTTCTAGTTTTTTGAAAAATAGTTTTGTTATATTCAGTTTACTAAGTTAATATTTTTCTTTATTTGATTAATCAAAATTTTAATATATTTATAATATTTAAAATTTAAACACATTTTTACCATTTACTATTTATATTAGGAAAATAAGATTAGTATTTGAAAAGTAAAAAAATAAAAAATTGGTTATTGTTTTTTTTTCTATTTTATGGAAAAAAATTGAAAAATGCTACTAAATTAAAAATTTTGTAACAAACATGTCTTTGATTTATATGACTATAAACATGTTTAAAACATGATGTTTATTAATTATTTAGTTTTCAAATATCTTTATCAAAAACTAAAAGTATAATTAAGCTTTTTTAGTAATGTATAGTTACTTATAGTTATATTTCTTTGAAAAAAATTCAATGTTTATTTACCAAGTCTATACTTTGACATCAAGATCCATATTTTTATCCTAATTATTAGAAGACATTTATTTTTTCTTGAATTTCTTATTAAATGTTTGATCTGTGGACTCAGCATATGTCTTTTGTTTCTATTTTAAACCTCAAAATATTTATTAAAAACTTAGCTTATGTATATTTAAAAAGTCAAAGTTATGCTAATAGATCAATAGAAAATCTATTTAATTGTTTGAGCTAACTAATATAAGATCTTTAGTTTAATCATTAGCTTTTTTAATCTAAAATATAAAAATTAAGATAAAATTTACTAACTTAAATTTTAATGAACTTTTTGAATACATAATATCATTAAGTCCATTAAATTAATATTTTTTCTTAATAGAATGCATACTATTAATTTTAAATTTTATACTAAAAAGAGAAATTTTAACATCTTTGATAAGACATTAAATTTTCAAGAGTTGTTGTTGTTGTTGTTGTTAAATAAAAATCAAATATAATGAGCAGTCTATTATATTGGATCGTGCAAATGAAGATAATTATGATGAAATATTATAATAAAAAATTATATAAAATAGAAAGTGATACTAATAAGAAATATATCTAAACTAAAATGAGTAAAATTATTATTGCTACTATTTATTTTGAGAAAGATAATTAAAATTATAGTTATTTGAGTAAAAAATAAATTAGTATTTTGATTTATGTGCGACACACATGTGCAGTTACTAGTAGTAAAAAACATGTATCACTTTGTTTTATCAATATGATCTTTCCTCAATATTGCTCAACGATATAGGCTTTGTCCTTGGGCTCATTGTCACGAACAACTCAGGTCAAGGCTTCCTCATCCTTAACCACCTGTTTAGATTGTGAAAACAGTGGAAGAGTAGCCGATTGGTTATACCCAAAACAGTCAAACCAAAATTTAATTGGAACTCATTTAAAGTTGTGTCTAAAAGAATATCTAAAGCACTATAAAGATGCCTTCATCACTTTAGCCCAATGGTTAAAGCAATTGGGACATCATGAGGAGTTTCAAAGTTCAAACCTGGCCTCCTCAAACCTTTTCCAAAAAATGTCATATAAAGCTGGTTCGATTACCCTTAGGGTCCCGAAAAAGTTAGAATTCCCCATTCTTACTTAAAATACTAATACTTCTTCCGTTGTATATTTATAAGTATGCTTCTGAATATAAAAAAAATAAGGTACAATAGAGATGTGTCTGAAGTGCTATAAAGATACCGAAAAGCCGCTATTCTTAAACCTACCTCGTATACGTGTCTCGTAGACTATTAAGATATGTCTAAAATGATATAGAGATATGTTTGTGTTACTGGTGAGTTGTATTTACATTTCCACTTTAATAATATTTTGTTCACATGCGATTAGTCTTATAGTGTTTATAGACTGTATGGACATATTCAGATGTTATTTTAGACACATCTATCCACTAATTTAGGCACTTCTTTATATTTTCTCAAACACATTTTGATCTTTTTATTACTTTTGGTTAGATACCCTTTACGACCTTACGAAAGAGAAGTATACACTTACACATCAACATATTGGTTACAAATTTGACATATATTTTAGACATTTCAAGATACTATATTAGAGACATATGCTTTTTTAATAAATTTAGATACACAAAGAGAACAAATTGCATGCATATTATTTCAGATACTTTTATATGCTATTTTATGCACTTTTACATATTGTGTTGGATTAGACACTTCTATATATTGTTTCTTTACACAATTTGGTGGCAAAGACAATGGATGTGAGTAATGACCTATGCAATCTAGAGGCAACAGTTGCGTGATTTAGGGTAAAGCAATGACTAATGCAATTTTGAGTAGCTGATAGCCGTGATCTGGGGGGTGATCAATGATGGCAAGATCTAGATGTGAATGCCAACTAGTATAATCTAGAGGCATTTGAAGATGTCGACAATACAATTTGATGAGGGATGATGGCGTAATAAGGTGAGCAATAATAGCACAATTTGGAAACGAGTAGCAATGGTGTAATATAGAAGCAAGTGACAATGAAACGATCATCAAAGAAATTCCGATCTTGAAGTTATGAGAGACTTGAGAAGCCTGTTCTAAAGGATATGCCCGATGAAGTGAGAGGAATGGACGATGGGAGACCCCGACAGTGAGAGCTAAAGTTTCTGGAGAAAAGAAAAGATTTTGTCTAGGGACAATTTTACCAAATTTTGAGATGATAAACATACGGTAGTGTTCATCTAAAAAAAATATGAGTTAGTTTGTGCAATTAGATATGCATGCATATATAATGTAATAACAAATTTTTTTTTATAAAAATAGTAAACAACTAATATCTATACATATACATACATAGACAAATACAGTACTCATATATAAGGTTATTGGATTTTGATGTATTCTTACTACTACTATTTTTCTTATTTTATGTGATTAATAAGATACAACCCAAAAACCCTGATAACCGAAAAAGGAGACAGAACCCAGAAACCCATATAACTGTTGACCAACCAAGCTCTTCCCCTCCGCAGGCCATTCCAAACACTTCCTCACAAAAAAAAAAAAAAAAAAAAAGAAGAAGAAGGGAGGCGAACAAGGAAAATTCAACCCATGGCCACCGGTCTCGCCGTACGTCTCAGATCCCATCTTCTCCGAACTTTGCGATGTCACAGCCCCGCCGCCTTCCCTATCATCAGACCCCCACCTCACGTATCCCCTCTCCGGCCTCTCCCCACCGCCGCCCTCGATTCCTACTTCTCCTCCCCTTCTTTTCGATTCCTCTCCACCGCCCGCCGAGTCCCAGTCCGACCTAAAAAGGTCGACATCGGCGCTCGAGCACGGCAGCTCCAGACCCGCCGCCTCTGGACTTACGCCCTCACTTTCAGCTGCATCGCTGGCTTCGTCGTCCTTGTCCTCAACAATTTCCAAGACCAACTGGTTTTCTACGTCACTCCCACGGAGGCTCTCGAGAAACATTCAAAGAACCCTTCGAAATCGAAGTTCAGGCTCGGCGGCCTCGTCCTAGAGGGGAGCGTGGTTCAACCCGGATCCAGCAAAGAGATGGAATTCGTGATCACCGATTTGATTACGGATATCTTGGTGAGGTAAGATTTTAATGTTCTGATATTTCGTATAATCAATGTGTTCGTTGGAATTTCGGTCCATTGAACACCTCCATTTTATTTACTGATTTGGATTTGAAAATTCCGCAGGTACGAGGGCTCGTTGCCGGATTTGTTTAGGGAGGGGCACTCGGTGGTGGTGGAGGGGTTTGTGAAGCCGTTCACGCCGGAGATCAAGCAGGACGTATCTGCAAAGAGCGTTTCTGGGAAAGCAAGAGACGGGGACTGTTATTTCTCGGCAACTGAGGTTCTGGCCAAGCATGACGAGAAGTATATGCCACAAGAGGTTGCTGCAGCGATTGAGAAAAACAAAAAGAAGATAGAGGAGCAGCAGCAGGAGGCAACTAAAACATCATCGATTGGTTAATCGGTATGATTCAAATTTTTTGTTGTAGGCGGTGATTGATTTTGATTTAGGTAGTTTAATACGAAGAGATATATTTAGACCAAATATTGCGAGATTCATGTCATTGAAGGCCAGGGGACAGTGAAGAGGACAAAATGCAGCTCCTTTATCGCTTTCCTGGCTACAATTTTGTTGTTGTAGTGCCAACAAAAGTGGAGTTGACTCGTTTGTTCCTCATTTATACGATCAATAATACATCAAATCAATTTGAATCATTTTTTAGAAATGCCATTATTGAGTGGATAAATTTCATAAGTTCTGATGTACACCTCAGAAAATATACAGTAACAAGGAAACGCTCACGTTATTATGATTGCTTTGCTGCTTCTTTCTGTACTTTAAGTTGGGTTTCTTTGATGCTTTAGAGATTTTAGATTAGTCATCTATATTCTAGAGCAGGAAATGATAGCATTCTCTTGCCAATAATTTGTGAACAGACAAATTTCATGATCCTGTTGTATTTACTTATTTATCTCAGATTTGCTTATGCATTTGAGATTTCTTTGATCTCTACAGCTGTTAGTTTCATATTGATCTGGGACTGCATATCATAAGACACTTTGCTGTAGGGAAGTAAGACCAGCCTATCAATTAAGCTGGAATAAAGTAGTCATGGATGGCTACAAGAATTATATTTGTATATTTCACTCTCTGGACAAATTCTGAAGGCTCCAATAATGTGAGGTCGTCTTCTCAACTTCTACCCATGTGATTTTATGACTGCTATCCTTTTTTCTCACCATTTACTTTTTACTACATACATGATAAACTTTCAACTTCTACCCATGTGATGTTTTTTTTGTTCTTACTGAATAATTCTTTGATTATTGATGGTCTTCATCCATGGTCATTTTCTTTGCCTTTTTCTTAATCGTCCAACACTCAATCCGTATAATCTCATTGATCTTATGGATGTTTTATTGTCTCTCTCCCTCTCTCAGATTAAAAGTTACATATTGAAACAAACTTCCTAGTCACTTTCTGCCATGTCTTGGTTCTATTTCTATGATTAGCCATTCCTCTGTTTTGTATAAACTCACAAACTTTGGAGTCACTTTCTGCCATTCTTGGTTCTGCAGAGTGTTTTTACTGTTTAATTATTAAAGGCCTAGCATGACAGCTGTTGGAACAATTTTAGGTATGGAAAGATTTTTTTTTTTTTTTGGGGGGGTGGGGGGGGGGCCCCCCCCCCACCCCCCCGGTTTCAAGCTGTGAAAAGATTTTAACTTCTTATTGGTGATGAGTATGGCTTTATGTGCATGCACACATTATTGTGCGGCTTGTGTTTATGTTTGGACCTTACTGTTCTGTGGCGAGGGTGTGGGGAGATGTGGTGAGCTGAGTGAGTCTATCATAGATCAAATTACTTTGCTCATAGTTTGGTACCCTTATTAAAGTTTTAACTGACAAAGAAGTGTAAGTGTTTGGGAGGACCATGATGAGAAATCAGGTAACTCGCTCATATTTGTGCCTCTTTTAGATGCCTTGATACATGCTTCTCTTTCTCAGATGAGGGCAGCAGCCTTCAGGTGGTTCTTAGATACAAGCTCTTTTCCATGTTTGTTCTGATACATTAATATCGAGGCATCTTGATGCCATGCACAGTAACTCTAACTCAGAGACTCAACCCTCTGTCAGATTTGTCCTCGCGTTTTCTTGTATTTTCTTTCCTTTTGTTTTCTTCCTGGTAGGTCTAATTGGTCAACGGCATGTTTAATGTTGGTGAGAAGTCCCTAGAGTAGTTGTTGAACATTTTCCAGGCGCCCAGCATAACAAACCGGTATCTATTGACAACTGGGTAATGGGACAAGGGGATGATACTCTGGTAATGGTGGTGGTGGTAGCCTTTTCCAGTTTTTCCCTCGTGTATGTAGCTGTGAACTGACTTGTCTAGTTTTCACTTCAGTGTCGATCAGAAACCTATGTTACTCTGACGTGGTACCCTTTTGAATTTGTGCTTATGCTATTAATTTATGCGAGGATGTTGATGGGTAATTCAAGGTGAAGTACGAGCAAATTGATTGTTTCTGTCATTCTGTGTCTATGTGAGGTTGGGTTCAGAAGTGGAACAATTGTCGTGGAAATTTGGCCTAAATGTAGCAACACTTACTAGTAGAATTCTACGTAAATCGTTCTCATGAAAATTGGGATCGTCGCATCATTATTACCACAGCCTTTTTTTTTTCTTTGGTAAAAATTATTACTACTCCATCATGCGTATTGCAAGGGACGATTTGTTTGATTTTTCATAGAATTTAAGAAAGTTTTATTTAGTGAGCTTGTAGAAAAGATAAATCAGTAGTATCACTTTTTCACCTTTCTATATGGAAACGAGGGGAGGACAAGTAATCTGAGGTTTTCAAAAAAATTAATAAGATCCATGTGCTAGGTAGTGATATTTTAATTCCTGAGATTCAGTTTGGAAATTGTGAGTTCCTTAAAATTTTTTGACATGAGCAGCGCCGAACGAGACGTGAAATTTCTATACCAACTTCAGAATAAATTGAAGTTCTTTTCATTGTGATTCATTTACCGAACAGCCAATTAGGTCAATCTCCACTCAGAAGTCAAACCAGATGGAAAGCCACGCGTTGCTGCGGCATGTAGGTGGTTAACATTGTGATTGGAGACCTAAACGTAACATAGATAGATATGACATAAATGACGTTCTGGCTGAGAAGATATATGTAGATTTTTATACAGCAGGCATACAAAAGTAATGTGTTCATATGTACAGTCTGTATAGTTATAGCACCTTTACAAAGAGCAGCTTAGTCATGGGTTGATGATATAGATGAGAGTTGAGTTGCAATTTGCTTCAAGAGTTGGTTCTAGCAGGTTTACAAGAGCAGCTCAGTCACGGTTGCTGACAAAATGGAGATAGGTAGAGTTGAGACTCTCCAATTTGCTTCAACAGTTGGTTTTGCGACCTTTTATGTGTTAAGTAAAATATAATTAGAATAGGAAATGGTCAATGTCAGAATGTTGAGCAAAGCAAATGTCTGACACGTACAGCCAAACGTGACTATTTCAGTTGTTTGTGTTTTGCTTTTGCTTCTTTGGCTCTTGAGCATTGGTTTCTTTAGCTGCTGGATCGGATACAAATCACTGTAGTGAGCTCTGTAAATACAAAAATGGCAAAAGATACTTGTATGAACTCACAAGTTATCTATTATTACAGTAAATTAAAGATAAGCTCGGTTTTTTATTTACTTTAACAAAATTACGACCTTTGGATATTTTTCTTAAGAGAGAAAAATTTAAATATTTTTAGACTATATTCTATAATAAATCACAGTAATATGAAGGAAATCATAGAAGCGTGTGTAAAGGAAAGGTGACTAGGCAAGAATTGAGGGAAAAAGGAAAAAGCAAAAAAGAAAAAGAAAACAAGCAGACATAGGTAACAGCAAAGAGGTAAGCCAAGTTTGGTACCTAACCTGGAAGTATCTAACGCCATAAGTTGTTAGTGCTAGATTCCTTCTTTTCGTAGATAAAACAGTATTTTGCACCAATTGGTTTTGCGCGACCCGCTTCACCATGTATGAAGGAAGGATCCTATATAAAAAAGACTTCCCCAAACCTTACCATTCATCCAATATGAGAGGAGGGATAACGGAAATTGTCATCAAGAACAGCATTGAATTAGACATTCAATAAACTTCTACCTGAGCATGCTGGATCTGATGAACAAACTCATAAACAGCAGAAGGAAATGGATGAAATAAAAAAAATTTCGGACTTCCGTGAAAGAAGACTGAAATGCTGTAGAAATAAGTATGAGATAAATGATGGAAACCTAGCACCTGAGAAGGACACAAAGTTGTGACCAGAAGCAGCAGCAGCCAAAGTTTTGAATCACAGTTATCTTCCTCAACATCCTCTAATTAAATTGAACACCAATGTCTCGCTTGGACTATGGTCTGTCTCTGAACTCTTAACAACCTGCCTGTACTTATGTTGTGTAAGTGTCTGGTTTTTCCTGTGTAAAGTTTTCCTGTAAACATGCTCAAGATTTCTGGGAGACCATTCACAGTTCTTCTGCATTGTACATGCCCAAGCTTTCTTTCTGCAGACAGTAATTCTCCCTCCGTTTCCGTGTGAATGAAATGGAACCGCTAACCGTTGCATCTTTTAGTTTCGAGTTTTTCTTTTTTTTTTGGTTAATGCATCTCTTCTGTTGCATGACCAAAATTAATTATATCAACAACAATAAAATACAACAAACAATATATACACAAAGCAATACTTTCCTCTTACAACTAAACCAAGACTTGAAATTCAACAAAATCAAAGAGAAGCTCCGGGCACGGAAACTTGGGGCAAAAAAGAGCAACAGGCATGTGAGACAGGGAGTTGAGTGCCGAACTGGGGGCCTCAATCAAATAGAACAGTCGAAATACCTACCCGATTTGCCGGAGTGCTCGAAGACGGCGCGGAGGCGGGCGTCGACGGTGTATTAATGGCTTTGTTGACGGAGTCCTGCCGTAAGTTGGTAGTGGCAGAGGAGTGAGCTTGAGCCGCTCGGCGCCTGCCGTAAGCCATGGGTGTGGATGGTGGAGAGGGTGAAATGTTTAGGCGTGGTAGTGATGTGAGAGGAGTGAGAATTTGGTAGGTAAGGGTCCGATTCTGCGCAGGAAGATGCTGCAGCTGCAGCTTTCCAATTTACAGCGAAATTTTGGATAATTTCAACGGACGACCGACTCCCAGTTGGAGCGAGACAGCGACAGTGGCTGACTGATAGCCATGGGTTACAAGTTTAAATGGGGGAGAGGAGATCGAAATTCAACCCAAATATAGGACCGCCACGCCGTCCGCAGAGATCAGGAGCAAAGGGGCGAGCCCAACCTGCAAGAGACGAACGAACGAAGGAGAAACTCGCCGCAAAATTCACACGCCGCATCATTGGTTTCGACACCTACAGACAGCGGAGCGAGAACAAAGGGGAGAGAGCTATAAATCATAAGGAAAACAGGAAATGGAGGTGCCTGCTTACACGGCAGCGATGCTACACAGCGAATCTCTCAGTGTCCGACCACACAAAAATGACGAAGTATGTTCTCAGGCAGGCCGAACGTACAGCCCACAATGCCGCTCATCTGAATTTCCTAGCAGGCTTCATTTACGGGCCGAAGGAGCTTCTGTTCATATCAGACCTTTACTGTATATGAACAGTATATTTGAACTCCTCTTTAGTAGTTACGAGGTTCAATTGACCTGCCCTCCGTGGCGGGATCATGGTGATGATGATCTTTCATTTAATTAATTAATGTGTCATAATACTGCATTAAGTTTAAAAGTTTTTAAAAGTAGAGCATCTATACAGAAGAAATAATCCATGAAATAATCCATTAAAATAAATGTAAATTAAAATTTTACTTTATTTTAATTTTGAGTTGAGTTTTTTTTATGTTATATTATTATCATTAAAATAATTAGTCATGATCGAAAAGTAGCATTGTATATGTTTAAAAATGATGGATGTTTTTTTGCTCATTAAAGAATAATTAACTAAAAGTTTCTCTTATAAACTCAAATTTTAATTTTTAATATTGGTGGAAAATTTGTTTAGAAAAGTTCACTTTCAATTTTAGCAATTATGGACTAAATTACTTTATTAAACCATAAAGCTTTTGAATTAAATAGCGCATGCTACAAAACTCAATTATCAATAATGAAAAGATATGATGGAAATAAAAAAATTGTGTTTAATTTATTTTGCTTTAGAAAATTGTACATAAAAAAAACAACAAAAAGTCGGCAATTAATATATAGTTATAATTTGCTTTAGAAAATTGTACATAAAAAAAAAAAGATTTTGGGGAGTAAGAAAGTATATAGAAAGAATATTAAGCAATTATTAAGTTTGGGGACCAAAATGGAAGACGGATCAAAATCAGTGACTTAAATGATAAAAGTTAGAAATTCTTAGGACTGAAAATGCATTTAACCACACAGGTAGCCCAGTAATAAAATCTTTGAAAAAACAAGGTTTAACTTGGTACGTTGCGTTGTTATCAGTTAGACCCTCTACTCTGATTTCCAAAGAATTTCCCAATAATACGGTTAACCGTGGCACGAAGTAGTTTCCAGCCCAATATACCAAGTACAAGTAGAACCATGAAAAACGGGCTCCGAAAATCAACAGGAAAGTTTACATTGTGATATAGTCTGAAAACACACAGAAACCCATAAGCTCTAGCTTTCTTTCAAATCTCAGTCTAAGCCCCCAGCACCCAGGTTTATAGAAGTGTTCTCCAAGACATAACCACACTATAAAAACCTTTCTAAAGATTTAAAAACCTTTGAAAAATATTTACTGGACTATCCGGATATATCATCGGGAATCAAAGTCAATAGTTTACAATAATTAGGATTTAAGACAAATGGTGACTTCAAGAGATGATCCATAGAGTGGCAACTCTTAGCCATCATTTGCCTTCAAGCTTAATAATTATAAATTTGAAGATCATCTAAATTTGATAAGATCCACATGAGTGGCAACTTAGATTATCCGGAGAAGTTGAGTGAGTAAGAACATCTGCCTCACCCTTTAACTAAAAATTTAGAGAGAAATAAAAGACATGAGGAAGATATATGAACGGATTTCTGTATTTTGTTTTTCAATGCCTTTACAAACAGAAACTAGACCTCCTTATATAGGCAGAGACAAAGGAAAACAAACAAATAGGATGATATCAAGGCTTACTTTATAACAAATAATTCTATCTGGAAGTGACAAGCCATTAACCTGGAATCTACTTTAATAAAATAATTTACAGACACATTGTAGCACATTAGACTTTGTCAGGGATAAGGACAAAGATATTTGAGTAGCTAGGAAATTTTGAAGAAATTATGGGGCATCATAATCTGGATGGTTTGGATCAAATTCATATGAATTATAGCTCGAAATATCTGAATCTTGTCTGTTAGATTTGTTCCATTCATGGCTTACATTTATTTGATTTTGATGATAACAAAACATATTTGTTTTATGTGTTTCAAAACTTTACCTAAAGATTTAAATTGGTCTTTTATTAATAAAGTTTTGATATTTGGAAGGAAAATTATTTCATAAGTATATTTGAAGTATTTATGTTGATTCAAGCATTGCTTGTGAAGGAAGAAATCATTTTGGAGAAAAATTCATTGAAGTTTGAAAGTTTGGAAGTAAGAAAATCCTGGAACTTCATTTTCAACAGAGTGAAAACTGTTTTCAACTCGAGTGAAAAATGTTTTCTGGAGTCAGTTTTCGAACCAGAGAGAATTTTATCTCTGGACAAGAAAATCATTCGAGTGAAATGTTTTCAACCGAGTGAAACTGGAGTCAGTTTTTGAACCCGAGAGAATTTTATTTCTGGACAAGAAAATCATTCGAGTGAAATTTTTTCAACCGGGTGAAACTGGACTCAGTTTTCGCACCCGAGAGCATTTTATTTCTGGACAAGAAAATCATTCGAATGAAAAATTTTCAACCGGGTGAAACTTGGATTCCAGACCTGCGCGCGAGTTTCCGGTTCGAAAAATCTTTGAAAAATAATTATAAATTCATGCCACGTCAGATTCCACGTGTATAAAGTGCTGACAGCTCATTAATTACAAATATAGCCGTTGGAGGTCAAATCTTGAATTTCGTTATTAGACATAATTTTCAACCGAGTGAAATTTTTTCACCCTGGTGAAACTGGGCGACAGACGCAAAAACCTGTTAAATTTGACAGCAACGGCCACCTGCTTTCTTGGAGACATTTCTAACCTTCCCAATGGTTCTTCAACATCTCTTTGGCCCCCAAATGAGCATAAATACATGAAGAAACACCTTAGAGATAATTCTTGGCCATAAGATTAAAGATTCATCATCAAATCCAAGAGAAAAAAGCTTATCTTGAGAAATTCATTATTGTAGTTGTGCTTTCACTTGTATATCTAGCTTGAGTGCTATTGTGTGAGCTTGTGAGTTTGTAAACATTTCAAGTCTTAGAATCTCTTGAGTGTAGAGTGGTTTCTAGTGAGCCTTGAAGAAAACTAGGGAGTGGTTTCTAGTGAGCCTTGGAGAAAACTAGAGATTGGTTGAGTGTGAACCTTGAAGAAAACACCATTGTAATCTTGATCAAGACATAGTGGAGGAAATCTCAAGTGGGCAAGCTTGAGGAGAGGACGTAGACTCCGGTTGGTGGAGTTGAACCTCTATAAATCCCGGTGCACTCTTTTCTTTATCCTCATTTATTTACTTGCTTTATTTGAGCTTAGCATTACTTGGTTTGTTCTTGATCTTTGGTTGAGTGAATTTAGTTGTAAATTTTGATTTTGCTAAAGTTTTTAAAACAACCAATTCACCCCCTTCTTGGTTGCACTTGGGCCAACAATTGGTATCAGAGCTTAGTGATTTTTGCTTTCAAAACCTTGCGGTTTCAAAATCAAAAGATCCATGGCAACCACTAGTTTTATGCATCTTGAGGGGCAAAGCACATCTAGGCCACCATTGTTTGATTCTACAAATTTTAATTGGTGGAAAACTAGGATGGAGATTCATATTAAAGCTATTGATTATGCTTTATGGAGAATTATCAAAGATGGTCCTAATATTCCTTTAAAAGTAGTTGATGGTAAACAAGTACCAAAAGATTCAAAAGAATTTAAATCGGAGGATGATGCTATGTGCACTATGAATGCTAGAGCTATGAATATTATATATTGTGCACTAACCCCCGATGTGTTCAATTTAGTCTCTTCTTGTAATGATGCTAGGGAAATATGGAACAAGTTGTTGGTAACATATGAAGGAACTTCACAAGTCAAGGACACCAAGATGCATATGCTAGTTAGAGCATATGAACTTTTCACCATGGAGCCAAGAGAGAGCATTCAAGATATGTTCAAAAGGTTCAATGAAATTCTTACACCACTCAAGTTTCTTGGAAAGGAATATACAAATGAAGAGTTGGTGAGAAAAATCTTGTGGAGCTTGCCTTCTTCATGGAAAAGTATAGTTGAAGCTATTAATGAAGGTGGAAGCATCAAGACCATGCACATTGATGAGCTATTTAGGAAATTATTAACATATGAGATGAAGGAGCAAGAGGAAGAAAGACTCAACAACAAGAACAAGTTAATGCCCTTTCAAGTTAAAGAAGATGATTCATCTTCATCTTCTTCAAATGAAGATGATTTGGATGATGTAGCAATCTTGACCAAGAAGTTTAAGAAAATTCTCAAGAGGTCAAAGAATAAGGGTTCTAGAGGCAAAAAGAATAAGATCACTTGCTACAAGTGTAAGGAGCTTGGACATCTACAATTTGATTGTCCATTGAACAAGCCAAAGAAGCACAAAAATCACAAGAGGGGAAAGAAGAAACTTAGAGCTATGGCGGCTTGGAGTGATAGTTGCTCATTCTATAGTGAAAGCTCGTCATCATCAAATGACACAAGTGATCAAGCCAATCTTTGCTTGATGATTGAAGAAGATGAAGTCTCTTCAAATCAAAGCTACCCCAACTTGTGTCTCATGGCAAAAGAAGAAAATGAGGTAACAAGTACTTATTCTAGTAACACATCATCATCATCATCATGCTCATCAAGTTGTTCATATGAAGAATTATTAGATGCATTTCATGAGCTTTTCAAAAATTCAAAAAGACTTGTCAAAAAGGTTGATGAATTGAAGGTTGTAAATACTTCTTTAATAAAAGAAATAGATGACTTAAAGAAGGAGAACTTAGATATTAGTTTATCCTTGAGACAAGAAATAGATGAATTAAAAAAGGATAAACTTGATCTTACCCAATCTTTGCCTAAATTTGTTAAAGGTAACGAAAACCTTGATTTGTTACTTGGTGCTCAAAAAGGAGTTTATGACAAAGCGGGAATAGGTTTTAATCCATTGATGAAGGAAAGAAAATTTGGAAATAGATTTGTTGATGCATCTACATCCTCATCCAGTTCTTTTGTAACATGTCATGCTTGTGGTGGAAAAGGTCATTATTCTTATGAATGCATGTTTAAAAGAAGAAAAGTTCCTTTTGGCTATAAATTGATATGGGTTCCTAAAGGAACCAACATTGTTGGAGCTAACTCCCATGGACCCAAAGAGATTTGGGTACCTAAGATCAAAATTTGAGATTTGTTGTAGGGTGCTAGAGCATGGAGCAATAATTAGAAGCTTATACATAAAAGCTCTATGCACAAAGAAATTGGGGATTTGGAGCACAATGAGACGTGTTTGAGATTAAAGCTTTAATGTGGTAACATTGTTGATTTTTTATTGGTTAATAGTGATTATTGATACATTGTGTTATTTGATTTTGATATGTTGATTGATGAGTATATATGAATTATTCATTGTTCTTCGATATATGACATGTTAGATATTACCATGATCATTGTGGATTTATTCCAATAATTTTGATGATATGATTTTATATTAATAATGTTGTTATCCTATTAGTTGATACTTGGCTATTTTGTTGATTTAGAAAGGGGGAGAAATTTTTTTATATGCTTTGATTAAGGGGGAGCTTATTGCATGTTTTAATATTAAGAATTTATCATGATTTGTTTTCATGATCTATATATCTTTTTTATTATGACAAAAAGGGGGAGAGATAAAATTGAAGAATATTTAATAAAGGGGGATAATAATTGTTCATGTTTGTTGTTTAGATATTATATATGTCTTTTAAAAGGTTGTTTTGTCATCATCAAAAAGGGGGAGATTGTTGGATCTGTTCCATTCATGGCTCACATTTATTTGATTTTGATGATAACAAAACATATTTGTTTTATGTGTTTCAAAGCTTTACCTAAAGATTTATACATTGGTCTTTTATTGATAAAGTTTTGATCTTTGAAAGGAAAATTATTTCATAAGTATATTTGAAGTATTTATGTTGATTCAAGCATTGCTTGTGAAGGAAGAAATCATTTTAGAGAAAAATTCATTGAAGTTTGGAAGTTTGGAAGTAAGAAATTCCTGGAACTGCGTTTTTAACAGAGTGAAATGTTTTCAACCGAGTGAAACTGGAGTCAGTTTTTGAACCCGAGAGAATTTTATCTCTGGACAAGAAAATCATTCGAGTGAAATGTTTTCAACTGAGTGAAACTGGAGTCAGTTTTCGAACCCGAGAGAATTTTATTTCTGGATAAGAAAATCATTCGAGTGAAAATTTTTCAACCGGGTGAAACTGAACTCAATTTTCACACTCGAGAGCATTTTATTTCTGGACAAGAAAATCATTCGAATGAAAAATTTTCAACCGGGTGAAACTTGGATTCCAGACCTGAGCGCGAGTTTCCGGTTCGAAAAATCTTTGAAAAATAAATATAAATTCATGCTACGTCAGATTCCACGTGTATAAAGCACTGACAACTCATTAATTACAAATATAACCGTTGGAGGTCAAACCTTAACTTTTGTTATCAGATAGAATTTTCAACCAAGTGAAAATATTTCACCCGAGTGAAATTGGGCGACAGACGCAAAAACCTGTCAAATTTGACAGCAACGGTCACCTGCTTTCTTGGAGACATTTATAACCTTCCCAACGGTTCTTCAACGTCTCTTTGGTCCCCAAATGAGCATAAATACATGGAGAAACACCTTGGAGATAACTCTTGGCCATAAGAAGTGAAGATTCATCATCAAATCCAAGAGAAAAGAGCTTATCTTGAGAAATTCGTTATTATAGTTGTGCTTTCACTTGTATATCTAGCTTGAGTGCTATTGTGTGAGCTTGTGAGTTTGTAAACATTCAAAGTCTTAGAATCTCTTGAGTGTAGAGTGGTTTCTAGTGAGCCTTGAAGAAAACTAGGGAGTGGTTTCTAGTGAGCCTTGGAGAAAACTAGAGATTGGTTGGGTGTGAACCTTGAAGAAAACACCATTGTAATCTTGATCAAGAGATAGTGGAGGAAATCTCAAGTGGGCAAGCTTGAGGAGAGGACGTAGAGGAGGAAATCTCAAGTGGGCAAGCTTGAGGAGAGAACGTAGACTCCGGTTGGTGGAGTTGAACCTCTATAAATCCCGGTGCACTCTTTCCTTTATCCTCTTTTATTTACTTGCTTTATTTGTGCTTAGCATTACTTGGTTTGTTCTTGATCTTTGGTTGAGTGAATTTAGTTGTAAATTTTGATTTTTCTAAAGTTTTTAAAACAACCAATTCACCCCCCCTCTTGGTTGCACTTGGGCCACACATGTTTTGTCCTGCAAAAAATATGGATCATCAATACGTGGATCATTCAAAGGGTCATCAGGTTCTCCTGATAGGTCTGGACCATTAAGCTGCTTCCAATGAATGCAGATAAAACCGCAACCGAAGTCTGGCATGATATAGTGTTCACATTGTTAGGTCAGCAGTAGATCTTCTTCTTCTTCAATAGTGAGGGGAGAAGAGGGTGCCGGTGCAGGGCAATTAATCTGATCAAGAGCCTTTTGAGATGCTTCGGCTCTTTCTCTTCTTTCTTTGGCACGGTGGAGATGTTGAAGATCATCAAAATGTTGAAGAGCTTCATAGGTCATTTCTTGGTAGTCCATTGTGTAAGATGGAAATTCAAGATTGTCATGAGGCCATACTTCCATAGTGAAAAAGGTATGATTGTACCGATAAGCATCGCGAAGAAAAGCATGAAAGCCTGCAGGGCACTGCTATGGAACCCGAGCAAGGTTGAAATCTAAGTTTCTATAATGGTAATAGATAGGGGGAGGAGTGAAATGCAAAACATTAATAGTTTTAGAAAAGGTAATAGGCCGGTGAAAGAAATATATCACATGGGCAGCTCCATAAAATATAGAAAAGTTTAATGGAGAGATATTATTTAACTGGTGGCTTATTCGGCGTTCAGGGATGGAAAGGTTTAAGGCTTTATAGGACTGATGGAGATTATCAATCCATTTGCAGATAAGGTTGAACCAACTAAGGAAAATGAAGAAGTCGGAGGAGAAATCAGAGTAGAAGTTTCGGGAGAATTTAAGAAGTTGATGGAGTTGGGAGATATTGAAGATGATATCAATGGTGTGGACTGAACAGAGATACCAGAAGAAACAAAGGGCTACAGGTGGAAAATCAAAGACATTAGGAATTGAGAAGAGGTGAGCAAATGGGAATTGGTGATGAATCCTGACAAGTTTGATAGGACAACCATCAAAACCATACTTCTCAATGAGAGAAACATGATAATGGAAGATTCTGTGTCTCTGGGTAAAAGTGAACGATTGATGCTCATATCGTTCAACATTAACCGGGAGGTTCTTTTCCTTATCAACAGCTGGGGGATAAGAAGAGGAGGAAGAGGCCATTAGTATTTTGGCTTATGAGGTTTGAGTGGTTTGAGGAAGGATTTGGTTGGTCTGCTCAGGATATTAGCAAGTGTGTTGGAGGAACCCATTATATGCTTTACATTGAAGCTGAAACGGGTGAACCATTACTGCTAGCACAGCAATAAGGCATTTGGGAGTTGTTTCTGCCTATAATTCATCATTCGTGGAAATGCTGACATGTCTATCTCTACCACGAAATGATGATGAATAAGATAGAATTGAAATTTCTTGATTCCACATTTGATGGCTAGAATTTTTTTGTAAATGGAGTGGTAATGCTTCTCAGATTCTTTAAATTCTCCACTATTATAGTAACAGACATGTGAATACTATT